>LGRX02016253.1:0-13130 GCA_001247695.2 Cymbomonas tetramitiformis
GGCGTATGCACTGGAACACCACCCAGATAGCAGCGGCATGCGGGGGGGCGTATACACTGGAACACCACCCAGATAGCAGCAGCATGCGGTGGGGCGTATGCACTGGAGCACCACCCAGGCAGCAGCATGCGGTGGGGCGTATGCACTGGAACACCACCCAGATAGCAGCAGCATGCGGTGGGGCATATGCACTGGAGCACCACCCAGGCAGCGGCTTGCAGGGGGGTGTATGCACTGGAGCACCACCCAGGCAGCAGCATGCGGTGGGGCGTATGCACTGGAACACCACCCAGGCAGCGGCGTGCGGGGGGGTGTATGCACTGGAGCACCACCCAGGCAGCGGCTTGTGGGGGGGCGTATGCACCAGAGCGCCACCCAGATAGCAGCGGCGTGCGGGGGGGCGTATGCACTGGAGCACCACCCAGGCAGCGGCATGCGGGGGGGGCGTATGCACTGGAGCACCACCCAGGCAGCAGCGTGCGGGGGGGCGTATGCACTGGAGCACCACCCATGCAGCGGCATGCGGGGGGCGTATGCAATTAAGCACCACCCAGACAGCAGCGTGCGGCGGGGCGTGTGCACTGGAGCACCACCCAGGCAGCAGCGTGCGGGCGTGTGCACTGGAGACACCACCCAGGCAAGCGGCGTGCGGGGGTGTATGCACTGGAGCACCGCCCAGGCATCAGTGTTCGGGGCGTATGCAATGGATCACCACCCAGACAGCAGCGTGCGGGCGTATGCACTGGAGCACCACCAGGCAGCAGCGTGCAGAGCGTATGCACTGGAGCACCACCCAGGCAGCCGCGTCGCCGGGCGTAGCACGAGCACCACCCAGGCAGCAGCGTGCAGGGCGTATGCACTGGAGCACCACCCAGGCAGCAGCATGCGGGGGGGCGTATGCACTGGAGCAGCATGCAGGGCGCCGCACCTGCAGGCTAGCACGGATCTTTTGCCTTGATTGTTGGCATGGCTCTTCTGGGATTTTTTTTCAGGCCAGAAAAAACTCTCGTGGAAGGCCAGTTTTTACCTGACAAGGAATTCATAGAGGCGAGACGCTTGCTGCTGCAAAACTATCTCAAGCAGTTGGCTATACACCCGGTGCTTCGGCACAGGTAGGGCCTGCCCTGTAACCCTGGAACGAGCTCCAAAGTGCTACTTGCCTTTTTCTGGGACAGCTTACCCTGGCGGCCTCTGCAGAGGGACGTGGCAGATGCACGGCCCTTTTAGTGGGGAGGAGCTGGTCAGCGCTCTCCCAGCCGTTGATGCAGGGCCCTTTTAGTGGGGAGGAGCTGGTCAGCGCTCTCCCAGCCGTTGATGCACGGCCCTTTTAGTGGGGAGGAGCTGGTCAGCGCTCTCCCCCAGCCGTTGATGCAGTGCCCTTTTAGTGGGGAGGGAGCTGGTCAGCGGCTCTCCCAGCCGTTGATGCACGGCCCTTTTAGTGGGGAGGAGTTGGTCAGCGCTCTCCCAGCCGGTGATACAGGGCCCTTTTAGTGGGGAGGAGGCTGGTCAGCGCTCCAGCCCGTTGATGCAGCCCTTTGAGTGGGGAGGAGCTGGTCAGCGCTCTCCCAGCCGTTGATGCAGTGCCCTTTTAGTGGGAGGAGCTGGTCAGCGCTCTCCAACCCGTTGATACACGGCCCTTTTAGTAGGAGGAGTTGGTCAGCGCTCTCCCAGCCATTGATGCAGGGCCTTTTAGAGGGAGGAGTTGGTCAGCGCTCTCCCAGCCGTTGGTGCACGGCGCTTTTAGTGGGGAGGAGCTGGTCAGCGCTCTCAGCCATTGATGCAGGGCCTTTTGGGGGAGGCTGGTCAGCGCTCTCAGCCCGTTGTCTGGGAGCCCTTTTAATTGGGGAGAAGCTTGTCAGCGCTCTCCCAGCCCCGTTGATACAGGGCCCTTTTAGGGGAGGAGAGAGCTGAGGTCGGCGCTCTCCCAGCCGTTGATGCAGGGCCCTTTTAGAGGGGAGGAGTTGGTCAGCGCTCTCCCAGCCGTTGCACTATGTGCTGTGTTGACTTGTGTCCTGTAATACGACCCTGCGTGCATCGTGTGTTGGTGGTTGTAAAGGCGGAGCAACGGATTGAGAATCATGTCAAGGTAAGGCCGGTTGACATGGGCGGCGGCGTGGCGCGAGGTGGCGCTGATGATTGGAGCAGCGGAGAGCTGCATGCTTTCCTTGAGTCCGAAAGCGGCTTTGCCAACTCCCCCCTTTTGAAGGTGCGCTTCCCTCCCTCTTCGCTGTCCCGAAGGTGCCTTTCCTTCTATTCCCCAGTACTGAAGGTGCCTTTTGCCTCAAAGCCCCTTTCCTGAGCGCTGCCCTTCAATAATCCCGTGACCTTGTAGTCCCCCATTCTGGGGTGATGTTTCTCCCGGTACCTCTGTCCTGAAATCTCTGAATCCAGAAAGAATGCTCGATCCAGGCGCCATCCGCTCCTCTTTGTACTCCCTTGGGCAAGGTTGCAGACGGGGTTGCTTGGCGACGCTTCCATTCTGCACACTGTCATGAAGGGGCAGAAGGGGTTGTTTGGTGACGCTTTCATTCTGCACATTGTCATGGAGGGGCAGAAGGGGTTGTTTGGTGACGCTTCCATTCTGCACATTGTCATGAAGGAGCAGAAGGGGTTGTTTACACGCTTCCATTCTACACCGTCATGAAGGGGCAGAAGGGTTTGTTTGGCGACGCTTCCATTCTGCACATTGTCATGAAGGGGCAGAAGGGGTTGTTTGGCGACGCTATCGTTCTGCACACCGCCATGAAGTGACAGCGCTTCTGCGAGAAAGGAGGATGTGCAGGGCCGGGACGTAAGCCGCGGGTGGGGGGGGGTGCTACCTGAGCAGAGCCACTCGCCGGGCAATCTTCTGAGCAGTGCAGCCCGGCTGCCAAAGCAGCTCATTGGCTCAGAGCCAGCAGTCCCCGCTCCTGCTGAGGTACGACGAGCGCCTCAGCCTCATCCGTTGTGCGATGTGCACCGCTCCCTGAAGAACTGATCAGCTTACTGCGCTGGCTGTGGGCAAGCCAGGGTAGCGAATGTACGAGTGGCGTCTTTTGCAGCTGTCACTTTCTATGTCATCTGTGACGCCGCTGCCACAACTGTTTAGGCTCCTGTCACCTGCTGCGGCACAGCTGTCACCAGCTGCGCTGGGGGGGGTGAGCAGGGGGGGCATCGCATACGAGCTTGGTCCTTTGATTGTGGGGGGCAAGGGGGGCAGAGCTCTGGGGCTGCTTACAGCAAGTAAGGGATGTAGCGTATAGACATATAAATATGGGAAGGGAGGAAGTTGCGAGGATTTTTATGGGGGTTGAGGGGACAGGTGACGCAACCGACGCGCGCGAGCCGGGACTTCATGCGCGTATTGAAGGAGACCAAGCAGGCCGTGAAGCAGAGCTCCGCCTTGACCAAAGTGTCCGAGGCGGTGGGTCTTGGGGGTGCGTCCGCGCCCTGCCTGTAGCCGGGAGAAGGGCGCCCGGCGCAGCATCTTCCAAACGCCAGGAGGCAAACCACGTCGCTCATGGCAGTTGGACTGCAGTGGTAGAGATGATGCTGACGTGTCAGGCGAGGAATTGCCGGGGAGCCTGTGACAACCCATGTCAATATGCAGAGAGAGGGACAGCCGGCCTACCGCATTGCTGTTTTGTTCCATGAATACCGTCTGCTCTCGCGAGTGGAAGGTTGGAGGGCTTTGGCTGCTGCAGCCTGATAGGTTAGAGGGCTGTGGCTGCCGCAGCCTGATGTGCTGGAACTCCACTTGAGCTGCTAGAGCCTGCTAGGTTAGAGGGCTGTGGCTGCCGCAGCCTGCTAGGTTAGAGGGCTTTGGCTGCTGCAGCCTGATAGGTTAGAGGGCTTTGGCTGCTGCAGCCTTATAGGTTAGAGGGCTTTGGCTGCCGCAGCCTGATAGGTTAAAGGGCTTTGGCTGCTGCAGCCTGATAGGTTTGAGGGCTGTGGCTGCTGCAGCCTGATAGGTTTGAGGGCTTTGGCTGCCGCAGCCTGATAGGTTTGAGGGCTTTGGCTGCTGCAGCCTGATAGGTTAGAGGGCTGTGGCTGCTGCAGCCTGATAGGTTAGAGGGCTGTGGCTGCTGCAGCCTGATAGGTTAGAGGGCTTTGGCTGCTGCAGCCTGATAGGTTAGAGGGCTGTGGCTGCCGCAGCCTGCTAGGTTAGAGGGCTTTGGCTGCTGCAGCCTGATAGGTTAGAGGGCTTTGGCTGCCGCAGCCTGATAGGTTAGAGGGCTTTGGCTGCTGCAGCCTGATAGGTTAGAGGGCTTCGGCTGCTGCAGCCTGGTAGGTTAGAGGGCTTTGGCTGCTGCAGCCTGATAGGTTAGAGGGCTTTGGCTGCCGCAGCCTGATAGGTTAGAGGGCTTTGGCTGCTGCAGCCTGATAGGTTACAGGGCTTTGGCTGCTGCAGCCTGATAGGTTAGAGGACTTTGGCTGCTGCAGCCTGATAGGTTAGAGGGCTGTGGCTGCCGCAGCCTGATAGGTTTGAGGGCTTTGGCCGCTGCAGCCTGATAGGTTAGAAGGCTGTGGCTGCCGCAGCCTGCTAGGTTAGAGGGCTTCGGCTGCTGCAGCCTGATAGGTTAGAGGGCTTTGGCTGCTGCAGCCTGATAGGTTAGAGGACTTTGGCTGCTGCAGCCTGATAGGTTAGAGGGCTGTGGCTGCCGCAGCCTGATAGGTTTGAGGGCTTTGGCCGCTGCAGCCTGATAGGTTAGAAGGCTGTGGCTGCCGCAGCCTGATGCGCGGGAACTCCACTTGAGCTGCTAGAGCCTTCGAGGTCCAATACCAGGCCGTGCCAAGCAATGGCATGCTACCCATGCATGCTGGCACCAGTGGATGAGCGCGCGGGGGGCAGGTGTGTGGACTTCCTGGGGCGGTCTCAATCCACTGTTGTCGGATGCCCAGCTGATGGAACAAATGGCAACGCAGGCGTCAAGAAAGAAGGCGCTGACACCATTCAGGACGACATGGAGTTGACCGAGGAGGCGCGCCCGGAGACCCCCCTCCCCAACCAGTGGCCCAGGGGTCACTTCTCAACGCTCTCCCCTGTCCCTCGTACCAAACCTCGAGGCGGGAGGCGCTCCCGGGACCACCTGCCCGACCCTCCTCCTTCACCCGCACAATCTACCACGGCAGACCACCGTCATCTGCTTTGTGCCGCTGAGTTAGGCGCGGCAGGCTGATGAATTTTGAAGTGCCAATGGGATGTGCGATGCAGGTGATGCCCGTGCTGCTGGAGCTCGAGAAGGGGCTGTCAGAAGCTTCGCGGCGCGCGGAGCAGCTTGTGGAGAAGCAGCAAGCCCATGGGGACGTGGCAGGGGAGCTTGGTGCGCCCTGTTATCCTTCTCCCGCGTGTGCGTGCGGCCGTGGAGTGAAGGCATCACGGCTCCTCCGCCTGGGGTCCCTTCAGACTGGTGTCTGCAGCCCCTGGAGAACGCCGGCGTGCTCGACGGCGCGCAATGAGGGAGCGGCGGGGCCATCCTTCAGCACAGACTCCAAACTTTGGAACCATTCTGGCTCCGCATCGGCTGCATGGAAATGGAACCCAACGGTCCTGGTGCCGCGGCGTCTTGTGCAGCTGTCATCTTCTGTGTCATCTGCGACGCCGCCGCCACAACGGTTGTGGCGTCTGTCACCCTCCACAGCTGTCATGATGCCATTCGCAGCTCCACTGTGCCGGCCCTTGGGTGACATTCGGGGCGTTACGGGGGGAGCGTGGCGCAGGCATGGCGCTGATAAAGCTGGGCAACTTCGAGGATGCTGAGGGCAGTGAGTGCCTCCCCTCAACGCCCCCGTTGCGCGCCGTGAGCCGTGCCTGGGAACCCGCAGCCGCGCTGTCCGGTGTGCTCGGCGGCGTTCCTTCGGCGGGGCGGAGCCAGCACGCGGCGGAGCTCGCAGTGCTCTGCGCCACACGCCGGAGTGAAGCGTGCACACCGGACAAGTGTATGCAGTGAGGTGGTAATCAGCAAAGCCCAGTAAGCTCCCGAGGATGCTGGCAACGAGAAATATGCCGGCTAGATTCCCGAGCAGGAGGCTTTCAACTTTCGCTTCATCTCAAAATACGTTCGCAACGCATTTTCAGAATACCTCAGTCTGAAAGCGAGAAAATTTCGCGAGGGATGAAGAGAAAGTTGAAAGCCTCCTGCTCGGGAATCTAGCCGGCATATTTCTCGTTGCTCGGATCCTCGGGAGCTTACTGGGCTTTGCTGACTACCACCTCACTGCATGAACTGGTCACAGGCTTGTCAGAGGCGTGCACGCGGATAACTAATTACCACCTCACTGCATGAACTGGTCACAGACTTGTCAGAGGCGTGCACACGGATAACTAATTACCACCTCACTGCATTAACTGGTCACAGACTTGTCAGAGGCGTGCACGCGGATACCTGCTTGCTGTGAGCAGAGACGCTCAGTTGCCCAGAGTGTCATCTCGCATGGTCATACTAAGGCCGTGGGGTGCTGATGTGGCACAGATCGAAGAGGCCAATATTCAGAGAGTGGCGCCGTGCTGCTGGACGTGGCGAAGGAGGAGCAGCGGATTGGCCGCGCCTGCGTGCGGCTCGCGCGCCTCTCCCGCTCCGCCGGCGCGCAGGTGACGGGCCCACGCTGCAGCGGGAAGCAGCGCGAGCGCGACGGCGTCATCGCGGCGCACATGCAGATGCGCCGGGCCTTCACACGGTATGACTGAGGGTATAGGGATGGCGGGCGGCGCAGACGGTGGCGCAGCTGAATGTTCTGCACGACCAGCTGCACATGTGCGCGAGCGTTCGGCGAGCCATGGCTGACCGCACCGACGCCCTCCTCACCGTGCAGACCCTAGGCAGGGCGCCCCTCCTCCGCCCACCCTCTCCGCCTACCCAGCTGCACGAGCCGCTCCTGCACGGTCCAAACCCTGTGCTCGCGGCCGCCCAACTGCGCACCCCTCCTTGTGTGTGTGCGGGGGACGGCCACTGGAATGATTTGGATGATGGGATGTGGCTGTCCCTGTGGTACCCTTCTGACGGGTACTGCCTCTTTGAGGGCGTCGGGGATTCGTCTGCGGCTGGCTCTATTTATGACCAGTGCCTTGGGGCTTTTTCACCTGCCGGGGGACTGGTGGTTGACAGCCACTTTATGGGGTACTGGCGGATCGCTGTGAACGGGGACGGCCACTGGAATGATTTGGATGATGGGATGTGGCTGTCCCTGTGGTACCCTTCTGGCGGGTACTGCCTCTTTGAGGGCGTCGGGGATTCGTCTGCGGCTGGCTCTATTTATGTCCAGTGCCTTGGGGCTTTTTCACCTGCCGGGGGACTGGTGATCGACACCCACTTTATGGGGTACTGGCATCTCGTTGTGAACGGGGACGGCCACTGGAATGATTTGGATGATGGGATGTGGCTGTCCCTGTGGTACCCTTCTGATGGGTACTGCCTCTTTGAGTGCGTCGGGGATTCGTCTACGGCTCGCTTTTTGGGAGTGTCTTGGATTCGTCTGACGCTAGCTCCCTCTCCGTGTACAGTGCTCATGGTTATTACACATGCCGGGGGACTTGTGTTCTTTGACCTTGATATGAAGTACTGGCGGATCGCTGTGAACGGGGACGGCCGCCGGGTGGAAGTGGGTTTTGGGAGGCGGTTATCCCTGTGGTGCCATTCTGGCGGGCACTGCCTCTTGGAGAGCTCGGTAGATTCGTCTGTCGTGCTGCGAGGAGAGGCAGAAGGTGGTGATGTACACCTTCTGTGTTTTCCCTTGAATTTTGTGGGGAGCACTTAGGTGCCCGCATGTTTCCTTTTTTTGACATGGGGTGTCCATGCTGTGTGGTGTGACTGCATTCATGACATAACCATGGACCAACAGGTCCCATCCATCGACCGGGAGCCACTGGGGGGCATGCCAGCAGGGTCCGCTTACTCCGTAACCCAGAGACCAACAGTTGTTTGGCGACGATCGGTCACATCGTATCATCTTTCCATGCTGCTTTGCATTTGGGTTGGGAATATGTATGCGTTTGTGGTATCTTGTCACGGCCCCGCCCTGCTCTTGATTTGCTTTTCACATCCACTGGGATGATGATGGGCTGGCTTTTGTTGGCCGATCTCATGCCGTTCAGTGTGCGGTGGTTGAATGCGCGTCGCTGTGCCCTGATCTGGCGGCACCATCTTGCCAGCGCTGCGGCAGTGCCGCCGCTCAAAGCTCCACATCATTCGGCCCACTGGGCAGACGCAGCGCTAGGAGAGATCCGAGCCCGAGCCCGCGCTGGGAGCTGCGGGAGCTGTGGGCGTATGAGGGCTACGGACAGTAATAAGGCAAACAGTAATAAGGGAAGCTCGAGGGTGCGACTTATTACTGCCGCGGCGGCCAACAGCTGTGCCACCGCACTCTCCAGAGGCCGACAGTAATAAGGCAGACAGTAACAAGGAAACTCGAGGGTGCGGCTTATTACTGCCGCGGCGGCCGACAGCTGTGCCACCGCACTCTCCAGAGGCCGGGCGCACCTTCAAGCATCTCCAGAGGAGAGAGGGGATGGGGTGGGGTGACGCCGTGCGAACTACGGCCTCATGCGATAGGGAGGGGGATGGGGTGGTGGCGCCGTGCGAAGTGAGGCTGGCTGGGCGTGGTGAGCGCAGATACTGAGGCAAAATTAAAGAAGGAGCGCATAGAGCAGCTCGACCAGGAAGGCTCCAAGGTGCTGCCACCTAACTGACCATGCACCAGAGTAACCCCTTGCCCCCATCAGCCGGCACCCGTGTAGACCTTGAGGCCTTGGCCGCTGAGACCAGGCTGCCAGCTGGCACCCGTGGAGATCTTGAGGCCTTGGCCGCTAAACCATACCAAATAGCCATCTTCTTGGAACTGGCGGTGTGCAAGTGAGTTTCCGCTGCCGAGCATCACACCCAAGCCACAGGCTGTTCGGAAACACGTACGAGCCGGGAGAGCTAACAAGACGCCTCACTCAGGCGCGTGTTGCCGTTGTCCCGCCCAGCTGTCAAGCCTGGCTGCCCTGCGGCGCGCGTGAGCTCTTTGCTTGCAGCTTGCAGCTGTAGCTGGTGCCTCTCGCCGCCCCTCCTAGCTCGCATACGCAGCCCCTGCAGCCGCTTTCCACTGAGGCAAGGGCGGCGGGCGTGCGGCAGGTGTTTGGAGGCGATAAGCGCAACCAGCGCCGCATCGAGACCCTGGTGAAGGAGGCCGCCGCCTGCGAGGCCTCCCAGCGCGCCGCCACTCAGGAATTCAACCGCATCCAGGTCCCCCCACTCCAAGGAGGAATATCATGGACAGACCACAAGGAGGTGCCCGCTGTGTGCGGTGTTCCCGCTGTCCGCCGAAGTGGCTTGCCGGGCAGTGTGCAGGCAGTGGGGCCCCCCAGGGGCGCCGAGAGGTGATGAGGGGCGATGCTGGGTGCAGGGCCGCAACAAGGAGGAGTGGGATCGAGTTACACAGGAGAGGCAGCGATCTATGGCCGCTGCCATCTCCAACTTTGCCCGTGTGCAGATGGCATGCGCGCAACGTGCCCACGATGGTGTCCACTCCCCCCCTGGCCCTCGTCCTAGCGCCGTGCCGTCGACGTCCTATGGCACAGTGCCTTGGGAGACCTGTGGCACAGTGCCTTGAAAGATCTGTGACACAGTGCCTTGGGAGACCTGTGAGCGGGACATGCCTGTTTCACATAGCTTCCACCGTGATTTGGTGCTCTGTTCTGGTCTCTGTGCACTAGGTGGACGGACTCCTTGCTCCTATTTGGTGTACAGAGATTCCCATGTCTGTTGCACAGCATCAGCATTGGTCGTGTGGGTGTCTCCGTATTTCAAACATTTGATATCGGTCCCTGTTGCGGCTTTGTTGACCTCTCCTTCAAACCCCTTCTTCCCCTCACGCCGCGTGTCAGTTGTTTCGGGTTTGGGGGTTCTTCTGACGCTGATGGGAAGGCTTGAAGGTGAAACATTGTCCAATGTGGTCCTGGGGTGAACAGTCTGGGCACAAATGGCTGAAGAGCTCGGGGCGGCAAGTGATGCCAATGACGAAGCATCTTCCTCCTCTCCAACGCAGTGAGATTCTCCGAGCTCGAGGAATGCTTGGGGATGACAGATGCTATCAGCAGGCATAATGAACAGCACCCCCCTTGGTGCCTTCCAAAGGTGGTCCACATATAAACCATAGGCCGTATGAGCGCATGAAACAACTGTAAATACATATACAGAGTGGACCGGCACGACCCATGTCTGCTCCTTCTGCTAATGGCAACTTTAAGCGCGTATCACCGTGGCAGGAAGAGCACAAATTACTTGAAGGATTACTTGATGTTCAGAATACGCTTGACACACGCACTGTTACCACAAATGACCCACATAATTCATTATGATACATTAATTTTCCACAGCTGTGCTATTCATCTAAGGTGTTGAAAGTGAGCTCAGGTGCAGTGGACCGAGCTGTATGGAAGCTGCTGGTTTATAGCTACGAGGGAACTAGAGTGCAAGCTGCAATTCCATGCAGTGTCGATAATTTTGGGGAGCCCTGTGTGCAATATTCATGCAAGAATACAATTTGCGTTTCTGACATATCCTGTTGACTTCAGATTGTCGTCACCAACCCGGAAGCTCATCACGATCTCGATCTCAGAGATCCAAACCCTTAAATTTATTCTAGATAGTATTCATGTTCACCTAAACACCAACAATAGGCAACTTGAGAGTTCAAGGTGAAACGGGGTGCTCGTGGCTAATAGCTTGACAGACAAATTAGTGAGCAGCTCGACGCTTAACCCAACTAAATATACACTTAAAGCTCGTCCATAAATTCGATATATATAGCGCGCCAAATGCTTGCAGCATGTGAGAATAGTAGTCTCTCGTGTGCGCATAATTTTGTTGTCTCGTCTACCATGGGTATGCTTCATTTCAAGTGAAGCGAGCGGAGGCGGGAGGGCTGCCCATCCCCACTGCACGCCATCATCGCCCATCGCGCGCCAGCCGAACACCAGCGTAAGGAGCATCTACAATGGCTCTACTCTCACGAGTCATGCCAAAACACCACTATTCGTAGTTTTTTGAAGGAAACTCCTTCACTATATAAGTACCTAGTCATATGGAAATAGTCGACAGCTTCGAGCTTGCAAATGATCGACAAACGTGAAAAAATCGTCGATGTTGGTGCGATATCGACCTCGGATAAAGGCCCTTCGTCGCGGTCGCGGTCGCGTTGAGCGTTTACACATACATATACCACACATTTTGAATAACTGAGTGTAACGTTTTTTTATACATTTTTCACGTCATGAAGGGTGAAACCACTGCTGTAAAAACTGTTGAGCAAGGGGTGACATGGCACCGTGCCACTGGCTGAAAGTGAAGTGGCAGCGGCAGCGGCATCCGGCATTCGACTTACTCAGTACCCTAAACTGTTTATGTGTGCACTACGCTCGTTGTTTTGCTCGGCTGCGTTGACAACTTTTGCAGCTTTCTGCTATCCATGTTAAAAGGTTTTAACACATATTCGGATTAGCTTGAACCACCTTTCTCAGCGTCAACCGCACGCTTTCAAAAAGCACGCCCTCAACTGAACGGTCTGCAGTCTTTTCTACTTTACAAAGCAGTGCGTGGGTATCTGTTCAAAAACGATCGTTGCCGCACAAACGAAAAAGGTTCCTTAACCCGTCAAGAAGCATCAACGACTATATTTTGCCGCAAGCTTTGCATAGGTTTGCACCGGCTGGCTTCTCCTTTGTTGTTTCCACTTGCACGAGGAGTTAAAATAAGTTCCGTTTCTCAGGAGAAGCGAGATACAGTTTGCTCGTCCAGGGTAACTAGGGAAACAACGTTGTGAATTTTGGCAACACCAGTCACGGTAAGGATAAAGGCTCTTAATAAATTGCGGGCTCTTAGAAGTGTTGGATGTGAACTCGTTCGGTGGCACGTCTATCCTGAACTTCGACCATATGCAGCACGTCGCCTCCTCGTTCGGTGTCACATCCATTTGAACTCTGGCCGTATGCAGCACGTTTATGTGCCCACGTGCCAGCATTGTTGTTGCGGTTGATCAGGACGTAAGTGTAAGCGAGGGGGCTATTTCTGCAGGTGGTTCTTGCAGCCAGAGAGTGAGAGAGAGAGAGAGAGAGAGAGTCCACGTCAAGAAGAAGAGATTATGTCTGGTTTGTTTTCTTTGTGCCAGCGTCAGTGCTTTGCTTAGCAGTGTGAATTTCCCCTAGTGCTGACGAGAAGCGCGAGTGCGGGGTTTCTTGGCATCATGCGACTCGTTTCGTGTCGAGGAGCCGTGTTAGTGTTGTGCTTGCTAAGCATCGTGTGTGTGTCCATATGCCAAAGGGCGAAGTTGTTTTCTTTGCTCAGCACCGTGGTTGTCGGCCCGGTGCGCGCTGTGCTTGCTTAGCACTGTGTGATTTGGCTATGGTGCCTAGAATCCCGAAGCCTGTGAGAATCCTGAGCTGTGAATTGCAGGCGTGCTGCGTGCTTTGGACGGAAATTATGTTTCCGAAAAAACTATGCATTTGCATTCCAACATGTTTGCGCCTAATGCAGTGTCGTGCTGCCAGCGGCATGCTCGCGCCTGATGCAGTGCAGTGCTGCAAGCGGTATGCTCGCGCCTAATGCAGTGTAGCGCTGCAAGCGGCGTGCCGTCGCGCATAATGCAGTGTATGTAGTAGTGCTGCCAGCGGGAGTACATCCGGGAGTTGGGGGGTTATTACGATGAAAAACTGACCCTGTATTTTTGACCCTGTTTTTTGACCCTGTATTTTAAATACAGGGGCTGTTTTTGAAATACAGGGTTGTATTTAAGTTCAGCCCCTGTATTTTCATTTTTTATACATTTCAGAAAAAATCTCATACCCCCGGAAATATTTATATCTTGTTTCTACAAAAATACAGCCCCTGTACTTTTCAATTTGCACTCTTAAGGAGCCCCTGTATTTTTTTGTTCAGGGGCTGTATTTTTGCTTCACTCTTCGTTTTTTATAATGCTTGCAATTATATTCTCATTCCCCCTGTACAAATATACAGCCCCTGTACAGGGGCTGTATTTTCGCTCTACTTCACTTTTCTTCAGGGGCTGAACTTTTATTCAGGGGCTGAATGTTGTCTTCAGGGGCTGAGCTTTTCTTCAGGGGCTGAACTTGTATTCAGGGGCTGTTTGTAGTATACTACCCCAGGGGGTAGTAT
>LGRX02016254.1:0-20025 GCA_001247695.2 Cymbomonas tetramitiformis
GCCGGTTGGTGTGTGCCACGCAGGGAGCTGTCATTCTGAATATCGCCGGTTGGTGTGTGCCACGCAGGGAGCTGTCATTCTGAATGTTGCCGGGACTATCACGACTTTGGTTGCAACCAATAATCCCTTTCAGAAGGAGACGCGGCTGTACAAGCAAGCGGCTAAGTTGCAGTTTAACTATCGAAAGACCTATGCGCGATTCGCTTTGAACTCCATTCGCAGCTTGCGGGAATTCTACGCTCTGGACACAGACGGCACGGGGTACCTCACGAGGTGCGCTTCCGGCACCGTGCCTATGCCGAGTTTACTGCTGAAAGAGAACTAAAGTGGAAGCTGTGCCTGAACGGTGTTTCTCTTGCATCTAAGTGGGAGCCTCTTTTTGGGAAGAAGATGCAGCTTGTTGTTCTCGCAATATTGACCCACAACTCTTTCTCAGTGGCATCTGGCTCCGACGTTGGCAACAGCTGACGCTCTGGATCTGCCAAGAGGGAGTGGGGTGTAGACGTGGTGAGAAGAATCATGGAAGCTGTGAGTGCTCTAGTTTATGCGGGAGACATGCTGCTTTGCCGCAGCCTACGCTTGCTAGGGGCACCAAGACTGTCTGCCAGCTACCTGTCGCGACCGCCAAGGTTCCCCTCACAAGCAAGTCATGCCGCAACAGAATCCAGTCCTTTTCAGAAGCTTGAGTGGGCTGGCACAGGGATGAGCTACACGCGATGGTTGTCAAGAACTTCAGTTCACGACTCGAAGGAGACGACTTGAAGGTGAGACATAGATTGCACAATGATGCCTAATAACATGCTGCTCTCTTAAATCCAGTGGAGGAAGTAAAAAGTTGTCTTCAAATCTCGTGGCGAATAAGCCAATTGGAAAACTAAGTTTGCTCTACGGCGGAATTTGCCATAGGTGCTGACTGAGTTCATCTTCATGGAAGCTGATGGCCACGTGGACGTCGCTCGGAAAATTGGTGACGGCAGATTGAACGCACAGGAATGGTGTGCCATGCTGTCAGAAGACTTGACTGACCTTGAAACCCTGTGCTCCCTTGTGAAAGACATGGCACCAAAATCAAGGGAAAGTCTCATCAACCGTTTCGATGGCGTGCATTCCGATTTAGAAGAGAAGGCGTTTGATAAGCTCAATGCCAAGAACGGAGGGTCCGCAGAAGAAGTCGCAGACCAACTGTAGGAGAGTTGTGAAGTGGGACTGCCGCCAGGTGCAGTTATGTATGTGTGATTTGGAGATGGCACATGCAGGGTGTAACCGTGACAGTGGTGCATGCCATTCCATATCGTGTGCTATCATCGGACTCGATATGAAAGTGTAAGGAAGACTCTGATATTGATACTCTCATTCACTGGCTCTTGAGCAGATTTTCGATAAAAGTGTATGTCGCCATGGCATTAGGTTACCTCGGATTTCGAATATTTGAATCGATCAATAACGATGGTTCCATAAGTTGTTCCAATTGCCCATAAGACAATCATATAGGATCATGTGGTAACATAACGTAGTGCGTTTTGTGTTAAATCTAGTGGGACTGGCACATTATATGGTGGGACGCAATTTTTCATATAGTGGCGTACGTGACGCTGTCATCGCGGGATCTTGTAGATATGAACTTTATGACATCCAATAATCTTTTTTAACAGCTAGCAAAAGTAGGGTTCCACTATGTGGTGTACCTTTCCCATTATACCGTTAGGGAGAGGTCCTCATCGAGTATTACCGAGGAAATAAGGAATATTCTCGAGACATCATTCCGTAAACCGTAATCTCGATGTTTTTATTCTGGGGGGTCGTGATCCTAGGGGTACGGTAGACACCCCTACCCTTACAACACGCTTCGCATCAACGCCTGAGAGGGCAATCCCCCCGCTTACCAAGATGGTGTGCGAAATCTGGGCCTCCCCCCTGCTACTTCGGACGATAGTTTCAAGGTCAAGATGACCTCAGATCAAATTTTCAACACGCGACAGTAGAGAAAGATCCACTCATAACTTGCCCAGGACAGGCCTCCGATTTTCCAAAGGACCCTCGAGGAAGCCCCGCGTAGCTTTTAAGCTAATTGACCAACTCAGCAAAGGGAAATGCACGATAGCGTAGCAGTTCCCCTGTACAGTGGAATTGGTACAGTATACACTGTATATCTACTTCCTCGGAGGTCCTTTAAAACTCCGGGGACCGGTGTTGTCAAGCTCTCGAGTTGCTCTAGCTGGAGTGTCGTCTTGTCAACATATTGATTCGGCGGGCCGTCTTCAATTTCAAAACGTTGATAGAGGGCTGGATTTTATTTAAAAGATGTGTCGAAGGATGGCTGGGGGCGGGCGGGCTTTGGGCCTTGGGGGGTTAGGTTGTAGGGTGTTAGCCTAAACCCTAAACCCTAAAACCCTAAACCCTCGACTTGTACGGTGCTCTTTGAACGTGAGGAAGGAAACCCGCCCAGCCCAGGACCCATTCAGTCTTCTTCTTTGCCTGGAAACCACATAGGCTGCAACCTTAATAACTGGAAACACTATTTGTTTGTGCGCATGATATTATTCTCAAAAAAACATATACAAAGCAGAAATCTGGACGCAGAAGCTCAGAGTTCACCTGCAGGAGCGAGAGTAAAACCTTTAGCAGAGTGCTTACGCTCTTGCTTTTATCTTCTCTGACTCGTGTTTCTCATTTGATTCTCTCATCGTCACGTCAGCGTCATGTCATGAACGCGTAGTCAATCTGCAGATTTGCCACGTCATTTAAGAAATGAGAAATATAATTAAATGAGAAGTCGTCGAGAATATTATGCCTCGATCGTGTAATGCGATTGGCTTCAGTTTCCAGTGTCACACGATCCCGCCGGCATAATTATGCCCACACGCATTATTCCAGTGTATAAACGATTCTGACCAATCGGTAAAAATATTATATGTGGACCGCTATACCCTTGGACCGCTCGTAATGCTCATGGGCTGAAGCCTGCTGAACCTCTGCTCTTTATGTTCTAGGACCAAAGCAAATTACTAATATGTTATTACATACTTTCCTTACCTAACATCACCGCATATTTTTTTATTGGAATATTCATATTTTTTTTAGATATTTTTACATTTTGCTTTTTATTTCCTGTATAAATTTATGTAGCAACGACTTGACAAGAACCCTTGTCATCTGACGTGTCGTCCGATTTGGACCAACCAGAAATTGGCATTTTAGGCAACGGAAGACAATAATAAACAAACGAACCGCGAATGGAAGAGCGGAATCATGACACTGTCAGCGTCGGTCATGGTCATGGTCCAGTCAGCGTTCAATGTTTGGATTCTTTCGTTTGTAATCAAGGCTGCAAATTGGCGCGCTAGCGCGCTAGCGGCAGTTTTGACCCACCTGGCGCCGCGTCAGCGGTTCGGCGGGTCTGGAAAATGTTCCCGCCCCGACCGTGGCTTGGCGCGCTCGCGGGTATCCTGCTCTTGCCCCGCCCCGTTGGCGGTTGGGGGATTTTGGCCTTCGGCTCGTTCGCGTCCCCGGGCCCCGCCCCCCGTCAAGCTTGCCGTCGGAACAAGCCGAGCATGAAATTAGCCCAGACGAGGTTACCGGCCGTAGATTTTTTCAACAGTAAAAGATGCTTGTACGAACGCTGTGGCGAACATTTTTCCCGTCGGCGCGGCGGGTGGCGCTGGCGTCAAGTTTACCGCCCCGTCGGCGGTTGGTCGCTCGTTCAGAAATCTAGCGCCCCGCCAGCGTACATGGCGGTTGGCGGTTGGTTTAAAAAATAAGGCGCCCCGCCGACGGTCGACTCACAACCCCAATTTGCACCCCTGTTTGTAATAGAGTATAAACGAACGATGAGATGATCGAACGATCAGATTCCAGATGGCCTACGGATACGGGTGCTCCACCGAATATAAGTTGCTGGACGGAGTAAGTAAATCGGGCAAATGGACGGTTCATATATTCGAAATTCTGTAATTAAGCCAGTGTTAAGGACCATCCGACGGCCCGAACATCCTATACATTTCTTATTTTCGGGGATCCTTATTTTCCGTGGAGCACCCGTAGAGGCCCATCCCCCCGGGACAGTGGTGTTCTTATCCTACGTGTCTGCCGGCGGCACCGCCACGACGTTTCCTCATCCCGCCGGCAGTTATCAGCAATGTATACACTTGTAAGCCCACGTTTATACGTGTGTTTGTCGCCGGCAGCTCTCCTGAATCGCCCGCAGCTCAAAATGTAGGAACATCCTGTGACAGGCCTAGCGGAGATCTCAAAATTGAGATCGACCAAGCCTAGTAAATAAATAATAAAATTAATACAAGTAAGGACACCCTCGCCTGCTCACGCTAAACGAGGGGTATAAATTAAGAGGGGGTAGTATTTGCCGCGGCGGCTACAAGACGCACTTAGGGAGAGCCGTGCGATGCGGCAAGGTTGAGTTACTCGGGAATTTGAGGTTCGTTTCCTATCAGCGGAGGGGAACGGTTAGGATGACCTCTCCCCGGAGTAGATCTGAAAACTGAGGTTTTCTGATCAGTCGGAGGCCTAAGAGGCCAGCTTCGTTGCTGAGAAGGCAATTGCAGTGTGCTGTGATCGTGTGGACTTTCTTGACACATTAATTTTCTACGACATCTTGTTAGTGTATATTCTTTTGTTTGTATATATTGATTATTTGCGGTACTGTATGGAGTGGTACACGGACTCGATTTTATGTCAGAGACGGATCGACGTCTCCGGCAGCAGCCGGCGTTTGCGGCAGCTTTCGCGTCGTATAACGACGGCGAGCAATTGACGCAGCCTCAGCCTAAGTTGCTTAGTCAGATGGGCATGGCTACTGCGCGCCTTGCTGAGCTCGAAGGGCTTTCTCAGGTCGTTGCTGGTGAGCGTAAGCGGCCCTGGGAGGCCGCAGTTGACCTTTCGTTCGCTCCTGTCTGGATCAGACCGACTCGAGTTAACGCGAACCGATGTTGATGGCAAGGACACAGGGCTGCATACGCAGTATCAGGAGGCCCAGCACCACTTCGTCGCTCACTCTGCGTCACAGCTGGCTCTCGCGGACGCGAAGAAAGCAATGGAAGGCGTGGATCTGCCAGAGTCTGCAGCCTTAGCCCTCGAATTCTTGACCGAAACTGCGGAGAAGGGCGTCGCGCGTGCCAAGGCGCGTGCGAAAGTTTCGGCCTTGGTTTCTGACAAGGGACCTGAACTTGGTTGTGCAAGAAACTCTAGGGATAGAGGGATATACTCAACCGGTATATCATGTCGAGTCAGAATGCAGTGTGTTCGTCCACTTAGAAAGACTGTTGAATTGTTATTGATAGCTTGGAAAGGTAGAGATAACTTAAACCTAAAACCCGTTCTCGGTCGGTCGGTCACACGGAACTATACTCCTACTAAGTGTACTACTACTGCAGTGACACACTCTGTATGGACAAACCATATCTAGGGGGTCAGGGGCCTGCCTGTCAGGGCTGCCTGAAACACGGATCTCGGCAAGGGAGTATCCTACGCATAGGAAGAGGAAGAGGAGAAGTCGATGCGTAAAGCAGAGAAGGAGGTGAAAGCAGAGAAGCTTCGAGCTGCTCAGGCAGCGGCTGCCAAAGGGCGGCCCAAGCAGTTGGGCAGGGGGCAAGGGGCGCTCACGTTGGCGCTCGCGCTCCTTTCGCTCCTGGAGCGCCGCAGCCTCCTTCGTTCGCCCCACCAGACAGGGCGCGGTGCTCACTTGCAATGCTGGAATTGTGGAGAGTGGGGACACCACCAGAACGACTGTATGTCCTGCGCTGGATGTGACACTCTGTATGTCATTATCCTATTAGTGTACTAGTACTCCGTACAGTACGGGTGCACAGGTTTAGGGTTTCCCCTAAGAAGCGGTGTGTACCGTATACGGACGGATCACTTAATCCTACATTGTGAAGCCGTAACAATCTCAAATTCACTTTTGTAGACAGTTCTGAAAACGTCTTGGCAAGCCGCATGCAACCATTTACCCAGAAATAGTCAAATCGGGCATGTGCTTTAGAGAGATGCGGTTGAAAGCTTAACTTTCGCATATTATTAGTAGAGGGCACGTCTAGGGCACATATATAACGATCGTTACATGTGCCCTAATCCGGATACATAAGCCCTATCCGATATTGGACATCGGGCATGATGCATACAGGATGTACTAGGGTCGGTATCAGGGATCTTTCGTAGCTCAAAGTGTCAAATTTGGTATTAAGTCCGTCGAACTTTCTTTTGTGAATCTTATACGAACAACATTTTCACGACGCCTATAACATCCGCGTTAAGTAGACGTTTCCATAGCTATGTTCAGAAGTAAATTTGGATATCGGATGCTCGAATTATTGCAAAATATGTGCGGATTCCTAAACCTTCAAGATTCCATCCGCTTCTTAGGGCCGAACTATCGTTATGTTATCCGACACTTAGTTGGTTAACCGAAAGTGAAATCATTCTGAATGTATCCCACTATATAGTCTCAACTATATATCTAACATGTTATGGTGCGCCAGGCACCTTCCACTACTTTTGGTAAGATGATTGGCTAAACGCCTCCGCTTGGTGGGGCGTTGGGGGCCCAAATTTGATGGTTTCGGCATGAGGACTCGAGGTTGAGTGCACGCGTCGTTGCGGAGTCACTATCAGCAATATCAGTACAGGGTTTCGTGCGCTAGAATGCACGGGAAGCCCTTGGCTGTTTGGCATGTATTCGGTTTGGGTACATGAAAACCCAAACCCAAAAAGCTCTTTGTCAAGATGCCCTTGCATTGGCTACACTCAAATAAAGTCCTTGCGCGTAAGAGGGTGCACTAATGTCACTATCAGCAATATCAGTACAAGGTTTCGTGTGTGTTAGCGCACGAAAACCCCTCGGCTGCAAAGCTTTTCATGCCATGGGTCAACCCCATCTTAAACCGCATCAACTTAGCTTGCAGTCTCGACTGCAAACGAAGCTGATGCGGTTGCGGATGGGGTAAAATGACAGCTTAAAAAAAGTTATTCTCGTGCTGAATATGCACATACTGGTTACGAACGTTGGAAAATTTATCTACCTACTGTATATGCGGTAGAGGTAGAGGTAAATACGATAAAAGTCGGCGGCTAAAGAAAACAACGAGGCTGTCTGATAAGTGTTTTCCCCGTCAAACGCAGGGGCAGCATGCTTATATAGTCAAGTATAGTAAACTAGTGGCACTATATCGGTGTCACCTGTGACCAGACCGGCCCAGTGACCAGCTCTCCTTTTGCCTACCTCATGGGCCCTGAGTTGATGAAGTGGGGCGCCCGAAAGTCGCGCGTTAAGGTGACTCCCGAATTTTTTTTCTTCCAAAACCGCCTTATTTTTTAACTCTGAAAAATTGGAATTGATTTTACCCAATATGCGTCGAAATTGGGACAATGTTGTGGAGATCAGAATAGGGGGGTTTCTGGGGGGTCATCGATGCTTATCGACTGGCCATTATATGTCCCCAATATTTCAATTCCAAATGCTACCTTGGGATACCTTGGTGATTAAAAAAAAAACGCCATTCAGCCCCCTCGGCATAACCCCTTCAAAATGGACATTTGTGCTTGACGCGTGGTCGGCGTGGCAGGCTTGGTCAGGCATGACTCGACCTCCCCTTGTCGCGGACTTTTTGCGCAACGTGTTTATCGCGACTTCCGGATTTCCTCAATTAGGACTTCACAGTTATTTCCGTCACGACTGCGTTCAGCACATCTTCGTTTCCGCGACCCTCCTTCACTCCGCGCCATCGCCACCTTACTCCGACGCTCCCACCTATATGATTTTTATCATGAGTGTATCTTCTCGCGCGACGCCTCCCATGGGGACACGCAACCGAATTCGACTCGACACGATTTTTTTCCCGAGACGTTGGAACGCGCTACGAGCCTACACCTGCTTCACCGGCTGTAGCTTTGACGGTTCCGGAGAGGACTAGATCTACCGCTGTCCAAAATTCTTCATGGGACATCGATCTCATCAAGCGGGTTTCTCGTGACGCCCTTGGCACGAAGGACGCTACTTTCAGGAGCGACGAGAAGGAGCGCAACGTGCTTTGGACATCTCTGGTGACGTCCTTGCAGACCGCATTCGAGCAGAAGGACTCCGCCAACGACGCTCTTTTCGACTTGGCGGATGCCACCAGGGAGGTTCAGGGAACTTAAAGATATATATCTTGGCAATATGTGTGCAAGGTTTCGTGCGCTAGAACGCACGGGAAGCCCTTGGCTGTTTGGCATGTATTCGGTTTGGGTACATTCGAACCCAAACCCAGAGAAATAAATTGATCGTTTCGCGCACAAGTTATCTTAGACCTTGAGCTTCAGGGAAATCAAAGATATATATCTTGGATATATATGTGCAAGGTTTCGTGCGCTAGAATCACGGGAAGCTGCAAAACCAGCTGGCCTTCATTTGCAATTGACGAAAAACGGTCCTGACAATTATCACCCATCCTCTTGAAAGGAGTTGTGAACGCTCGAGATTTATTACGAGCATCCTGTCTATAGCATTTGCCTACAATAATTCATGAGTACAGTAGCACTATCGTTCATGGAATGGTCAGTCGATACACGGATTTTTAGTTACGATATTCGTCAAATCGAACTCGTCTTCAAAAATGTGATATTGGTGTACATCTCGAAGATTCATATGCCACATTGTCAGTTTATCATTGCACCAGATATGACAACAAACCGAACCGTCGGCGATGTGCCTGCACGTAATTCGTCCCTAGAATTATTTCCCAATCCGATAATTCAGTCAACACCAAAAAAATCATCGCTTGCCACATCTCTACACAGTGCTTGAGAGTAAGTAGTTCACAACTGTTTTGCCATTGCATATGCAAGCGTCAATGCAAACCTACTTGGACCATAGCCTGTGCATATTTTGCGCACCGTTCACCTTTCTGCATGCTTTTGTGGGACCTAAGGACAGCAGCCCGCATGCTTGGGCTGACTTGCCTCACTTTAAGCTTTGTGAGGCTGCCTGCAGCGCCTCGGCTCTCACAGAAAGGTACCGCAATGGACGTGCTTTGGGCACTGATCACTGCACGCTTCACATGCAGCATGGGCTTGACTCGCACAGACTGTTGGCACGGCATATGCACGGAGCTTGCATTGATCCGTGATCCTCGTGTCCGATCCCCTGTAACACGCCACAACGCTACCATCAACCCAATATACCAGTGATATCTGTGGGTAGCCATGCCTCTGGTTATCAAGAATCATAGCACAATGATTTCTCCATGGAAACAAAATCCGCCATGGCGGGGTGACGTGGCATGTGATACATTGAGATGTGAACGAGACAACAGGTGTATCAAGATGTGGACGGCAAGCACTTGCTTTCATAGCGGGGAATGCTTGCTCTTGTTCGGGAAAGGGGGGTGGGGTGGGCACACAGAAACCCAACAGGAAGATGAAACTGCGATGAGAAGTTCCCACCAGAACGATACTGCTGTTTGGAGCGGTTCCGGAGAGCATCCGAATCAAGTCTTGCTCCCGGGCGTTTGCCATAACTTGCCTCCTGAAGCGCCCATCAAACCTCCCCCCATAACTCACCAGCCTTCCACCATAGCAGTCTGTTTTTATTGACCTTCGAAAATTGTCATCTTTTGCCACGCACAACGGGCACGCGAAGTGAGCCAGACTTTGCGGAGTAGACACGTCAGCTCTACCGCTGAAATATCGATGGCTGCAACACAACCCTGGCCATATCCCTGAGGCTGTGCATGAGGGAGTAGTGGTTGAAATGTAGGCAAACCGACAGACATACAGCGGCCAAATTGAAAGGCTGTACCTCGAATGCCTGCATCTCATCTTCCCAGTCGAACGATTGCGCAGCTTCTGCGGATTTCACCGCACTCACCTGCCACGCGGGACCCAGTCCAAATGACTCCGCAGATACCGCAGACGCCCGCTTGAGCGACAAGCGCCTGGTCACGAATGCTGATGCGCATGCGGTCAGGAGATGTAGTTGCAGCTTCACGTCAGACACCCGGCAGCGTGCGAGTGGCCCCAATCTTTCGTGCGCAAGGGCACCGCCAAGAAAAATCCGGTTAACAGGTGGGGGGAAAATCCGGTGTACAGGTGGGGGAAAAATCCGGTGGACAGGTGGGGGGAAAATCCGGTGTACAGGTGGGGGAGAAGCCGGGCACAGGTGGGGGAAACTCCGGTATACAGGTGGGAGGAGAAGCCGGGCACAGGTGGGGGAGAAGCCGGGCACAGGTAGGGAGAGAAGCCGGGCACAGGTGGGGGAGAAGCCGGGCACAGGTGGGGGAGAAGCAGGCCCGGAGAGGGGGTGAATGCCTAACACAGGTGGGGGGAGAATGCCGGGCACAGATGGGAGGAGATTCCAGGCACGGGCGAGAGAGTACCAGGCTCGGCAAAGGGGGCATGCCTGGCACGGGCGAGAGAGTACCAGGCTCGGCAAGGGGGATGGCCTGGCAGGGCGCAGGAGAGTACCAGGCTCGGCAAAGGGGCATGCCTGGCATGGGCGAGAGAGTACCCGACTCGGCAAGGGGAAATGCCTGGCACGGGCGAGAGTACCAGGCTCGGCAGAGGGCATGCACGGGCGAGAGAGTACCAGGCTCGCAGGGGGGCATCTGCATGCCTGGCACGAGAGTACCAGGCTCGGCAAAGGGGGCATGCACTGGCACGGGCGAGAGTACCAGGCTCGGCAAAGGGGGCATGCCTGGCACGGGCGAGAGAGAACCAGGCTCGGCATGCCTGGCACGGGCGAGAGAGTACCAGGCTCGGCAGAGGGGGCATGCCTGGCACGGGCGGAGTACCAGGCTTGCAGAGGGGCATGCCTGGCACGGGCGAGAGAGTACCGGAGGCTCGGCAAAGGGGCATGCCTGGCACGGGCGAGAGAGTACAGGCTCGGCAAAGGGGGCATGCCTGGCACGGGCGAGAGAGTACCAGGCTCGGCAAGGGGGATGCCTGGCACGGGCGAGAGAGTATCCAGGCTCGGCAAGGGGGCATGCCTGGCACGGGCGAGGGTGATGCTTGATACAGTGAAGGGGTGAACAGCTCAGGACATAAAGGAGCAGAGGAGGGCATGGAATGACTTGCAGTCTACTGGCGGAGACAACAGCGAGCTGCGGGCTAGAAGGTGATCTGCAGTTAGGGATGAAAAGAAGGTGACGAGGGTCCGGCACTCACCTGCGCTCTGCAGCCGGCTAGTGGCTCTGGCAGATCAAGACCGTTGTCTAAGTATGCCTCTTCGTAAATTTTCTGAGTGGTGACGTCGAACTTTATATTGTCTGCTGTCATTCTCTGGGCAGTCACATCAACCCGGCCACACCATATCTTTGTTCATAAGCTCACCACAAGCTCTCAATGCCAAACCATTCGGGTGAGGATACAACATGTGGTCACTAGTGCGAGGATGACCCTGTGAACGGCGTTAGCCGATGACAGTCAGCATGTGCATGTGTCGTATGTTAGCTGATGGCAGTCAGCATGTGCATGTGTCGTATGTTAGCCGATGACAGTCAGAATGTGCATGTGTCGTATGTTAGCCGATGCCAGTCAGCATGTGCATGTGTCTTTGCGTCACCCACATCACGCACCAACAGCTCCACCTGCCTTTGCGTCACCCACCCCACGCGCCAACAGCTCCACCTGCCTTTGCGTCACCCACCCCACGTGCCAACAGCTCCACCTGCCTTGCGTTACCCACACCACGCGCCAACAGCCCACCTGCCTTTGCGTCACCCACACCACGCGCCAACAGCTCTAACTGCCTGAGATAAACGAGTCAGAGGTCTCGGCAACATATCGTGTTTCAGTGATACTTGACGATGCCGACACACCGGCTGCCATGCTGGAGGAGGAGGGACGCACTTCCAAGGTCTTCTGCACGCCGTCCGGCGCCTCGCCCGCCTTCCCATAGCCCCAAACAAGATGATGGTATGTCATGCGATTTGGGTTAACCCCGTTCTCTCGCATCTCCGCAACCACTCGCTCCGCCTGTGCGATGTCCCTCGGCCAAACCAAAGCTGCTCACCGTGCTCATGCGCCTACGAGGCTGAACCCAGGGTTACAAGGATGGAACAGGAGGTCACTCGGATCAGCAAGCTGCACTCTGGCCCGGTGCTCCGCATTTCACCATGTGAGGTGCGAACATAGAGACGCTGCCAGACTATAAATCCGATTTGGATGCCAGCCAGTTAGAAGCAAAGCCTTGGGAGTCATCCTGGCCGTTGCCCTTGCAATACACTTGGGACCATCTCTTGCAGTACACTTGCGACCATCTCTTGCAGTACACTTGGCACCATCTCTTGCAATATACTTGGGACCATCTCTTACAATATACTTAAGACCATCTCTTGCAGTACACTTGGGACCATCTCTTGGGACCGTCTCTTGCAGTACACTTGGGACCATCTCTTGCAATACACTTGGGACCGTCTCTTGCAATACACTTGGGACCATCTCTTGCAATTTCTGAGATGTCGATTCGCAAACGCAGAGGATGTTAAAATGAATGTTGAGATCCAGCACCGGCTTCTGAGAGGGGGATGGGCGACAGAGATAACTGAGTCACCTCCTCCATGTGGCCCTCGCGACACCAGGACGCCACAACGGAGCTTCGTGCAATGACACCCGCTCTCAAGCGCTCCTCGGCCATGCGAGCCAGCACGTGCTCCGCATCACGCGGCCTCCGTGCTCGGGAATACGCCTGCAGCATTACACTCGGGATGCTCAGAGTAGGCCTCTCAGGGTGCATCAACACATCTGACACGACCAATTTACCACGGTCAAGTGCTCAGGGCTGCATCCATTCTCGGGCCTGTTGTCGTGTGTAGGCATGTGCCTCATCACTTGCACAGCCAGGTGACTCGTTGCATGTGCACTTGCCGCCTGCTCTGGCTGGAACGAAGCGCAAGCTGACACCCAAAAAGCAAGATACTATGAGAAGGAGCGCTGTGTTTACCTGTGATGACACTGGGCGTTTTGAGAGTTTCCAGGTCTGTCGTAGCGGATGATGCGCCAAGCAAGCCACGGCAGCATGCAGGATTACGGGTGCTGGCGAAGGGTAGACGGACATACTTCCTGAGGAAGTATGTATGAAGCATCTATGTGATAGGGCAAAAACTCGGACACTGCACTCCAAGGCGCCGACTTTGTGCAGGTCGCGCCGTATGGTAGGGAAGGATGAGATAAAGAGCAGGATTCACTCACCTTAATGACTGTGCCATAAACAACCACATCGACTTTCACCCCGGCATTCTTCATACGTCTCAGAAGGCCCTCGACTCGCTCCACATCGCCGACTTGTGCCCACATGTTCTGAGGTACCAGCATGACCGCCGTCGCAACCTTTGCCAAGTCAGAGCAACTGCACGGAGTACTCCCGATTAAGGAAAGCTTGAGCTTCAAGCTTGCATATGCACGTAGATTAGGAACGTCGTTCGTCCTTGTGATGGTTGGATCGATGCAACCTTGAAGCGTTTTGGGGCGTTGCAGATATGCGATGCACATTCGTTGCGCTGATCCGATTAGATCGGATTGGGTAAAAGAGTAACCGAAAGGTCTGGTAGTGGTCGACCCGGTTGAGGGGGCACTCAGTACTTTAGGGGGACGGCAAGTTACATGCTGACTTGGAGCCCAGAACTGTCAACAGCATATGCATGGTTCGTCAGGCAGTTACCATGAGCGTGGCATATGTCGTGGCATCAGGCTGGATGCCCAGCTTTTCACAGTCCCAAGTTCCTGCTCCACGTGCAAGCGAGAAAAACTTGCGTAAGCCAGAGAGCCGGCAGCACTTTTACAGGTTCCTGGCTGATCTACTACACCTGTGTGGAGACTTCGTTCATCCACCAGACAAGTAGTGCAACTTGGATAGAAATACAACCATTGGAAAAGCTCCGATGCTTCCGAAAGTGTGTTGGGAGTTCGTGATAGAGAGTAAGCGAGCACGTGAAAGAGGGCTCTCAGAACCACACGCATCTCTTCAGCCTGAGCTAACTATCCTCGGGCTCACAAGTCGATGTGAGACACGAGGCGAAACACATTTCTGCTGTTGGACCGGCCGGTCATAACAGGACAAAACGCGAGGGAAACGCCCGGGCTCGGGTTGGCGCACTGTGAGACCCCTTTGGCGCGTTTGAGGGACGTGATCCATACAGCGCTCCGAGGCGGCGAGGATGTACGGCCGGTCGGGTAACATGGCATCTGGTGAAGCATACCTGAACCCTCCATCTCTCGAAAGATAGCTTGAGCGCCGCCAGCGTTATCGCATTGAGTGTACCCTATTTCAAGATCCAGACATATTCTTAAAGTCAGCCAGAAACACCGCGCGCAGCTTGGCTGGAAGGAGGGAACAAGACAGTGCTAGTGAGCGAGACTGTGCTCCGAAGGGACATCGTGAAGTTCATGACAAGGAGTTGTTGAGACGGAGCTCGCGGCAAATGAAGCGCACTGCAGTGCAGGATGTTGGCATCGCCGTCGGATTTCCAGTCTGGCAGATGGCGCATCGAGGTGCAGCCAGCTGGATAGTCCGAGAAAGCCGGGTTGGAAACGAAGCGGGGCGCGCAGTACGACTCGTAGCCAGCTTCACAGATGACAATGCAACGCCGTGCCAAACACCAAAGACGGCCACCCATGGGATGGGCGTGCTTTCATGGTCGCAAAATCGGGAGCCATCAATCATTCATGCCCGACGCATACTCAATACACAATACAGAAGATATAATTTGAGCGAGTAAACAAAGAAGGGCTGTAACGGCCGATTTCGATGTTTTCAGAATACACCAAAACTGAAAGCAAGTATGAGAAGACCTAAGGCAAGGAAAGTTGTAGAGTTCTCTCGTAGGACACCATCAGGTCGCACAGAGTTGTGCACATGATGAACGCTGAACCCTAGTGCCCCAATACCTTTGATGAGTATATTGAAAATATTGGTACTGGGTGCAACTCCTTCCCACTGCATTTTATTAAGAATTCGTCGAGCTTCGCCCATCTTCCCTGCCTCACATAGAGCATCTAACAGCATACCGTACGTCGTCGCGCTCGGCCTCATAGCTCCTCCGCGCATGGAAACCCTCTCCAAGTGAAGTGCATCGTTATGCATACGTACTATTACGTCTGAACTCGCACAAAACCCCAAGTCCGTAAGCAACGCATTCCGCCTCATCAGCACAACGACGACGCTGTTACGGTCTTCTGTTTCCCAAATTAATGTGCCGGCCGCATGAAGAATTAACGGATGTGAAAAGCTCATAGTCCGGCACCGCGTTGTGTGTTCGACAACAAGTTGTCAACGACCTACATAACTGCACCTTACAGGCATCAAGATTATGATTTGGCTCGATACTGCGCTGATATTGACTGACATGGCGCGCCCCAGAGTTGCTGGTTGGCCGAAGCAGCCGTGCACATTTATGTATGCGCACACACCTCGGTCTGCAATAACACACTCCACCCAAGTTCTGGTACCCGCGTAGTACAAGGGAGCAAAAGGGGAGCGCTCCTACCTTCTGCCTCCTTCAGCTTGCCGCAACGGCAAAGCCCTTGAACAATGGAGTTGTACATTTTTTCCTTTGGCCATGCCTGCTGTTCCTCTAGCTCGCGCAAGCACTGTTCGGCCGCCTTCACGTTCCCTTCCTGCCAAAAGAGCAAAACTCATAAGGCGAAAGTTCTTAGTACAACAGCGATTCTGGGAGGACCTTATACATTTGGAAGCGTATGGGTACCTCCCAACAACGTGCAGCAGGATATCCGGAAGGGATACCACCAAAATGAAGAAAAGAACTCACGTCACGCAGAACTGTTTGCCGTACCTCTGCCCAAGCGCTAACGAGAGGTCCATACGTATTGGCAGAAGGACTCAGTCCGCGCTTGCGCATCATCTCCACAACTTGGGCGGCTTGTTTTGGTTTCCTTGCACGGCACCAGGCGTGCGCAGCTGCGTTGTAGCAAAACTCATCTGGTACTGCTCCTTGTGCGAGCATTTCCGCCAGCACGTCTTGTGCCTCCTGTGGCAACAGCCAGTAGATCTTATGAGGGCGAGACAAGACGCGAATAGTGTGAAACTCACAAACCATTGAGAGCTACATATGTTCCAACTCTCGGTTTGTTAGCTTTCGTTTTTGAGTCTGAATACCTGAGGCCGTCTCGATTTTGCATATGTCGATATGAGGGCAGTCCATGTGCGACTACTGGGAAGATGACCTTCTGCCTGTATTGCACTTAACACCTTGCGAGCTCCCTTCGGATCCTTTCGCTTCTGGAAATTTGCCATTTTCATAGTCATAACAACCACCCTGTTGCACTTCTTGCCTCGAGTGCAGGTTGGACAGGAGACAGTTGCCTGGGATAACTTTGTGACAATTTGATCATCAGGTTTTTCTGCTGGACTCGCAGGCCTGGTAGGTCGTGCTAACGTTGATAAGCCCATGTCACCGGTCGTTTCTTCTGTCAAGGTCGGCCGCGCGGGGCGAGGCTTCAGTTCTGCGGAAGGCTCCATTTTTCTCAACGATATCTTTTGTTGCACTGGTCTGTGAAGGCTAGAGGCGGATTTCGTTGCCTTCGGATGTGTGAAATGTTAGCAGACTCGTGAGCTGCAGAGCCAGACGAGAGGTGTTCTTGTCTACGAATATCTTACAAGTAGCATTTACATTACCAGAAAATTAAATATGCGCCCTCCATCTTTGAAATTCATCAGGGGATCAGAATGCATGCCAAGGTTCCATTCAATACGAATCGTACGGTAAACTTTCGTCAAGTCTCTATCGTTACAATTCCCCGACATCGATGCTTTTGCAGGTTGGATCTTTCAAGCCACAGGCTCGCAGCCCACTTGGCTGCAGATTGAATCATTGATCTTTTGTGTATGTGGCATCTCGATCGTTCGTATCTAAGTTTCGATACGCGCCAACGCGCCTATTTCCAGCTGTTCCATCAACGTGGCGAATGGTCATCGTCGACGTCATTACAATTTCAGAAACTCGTTATCAAATATTTTCAAGTGATGGAGAGACGGACACCCTGGGCCGGGTTTGATAAAAGAAATCTGCTTTGACGAATAGGAGCAAGGAGGACGATTGAGCATAGACGATTGGAGCTCCCGTCGCGTGACACAACCGCGCACATTAACCTTTAACCCAAGACCCAACACCGAAGCATTTCTATAGTTACCAATACCAAGTTACCAACCCCGAGACATGCACCCTGACTCCCCTGACTCCCCTCTTGCCTCTCTATGTCAATGTGCGGCCACCTCTCGTTTTCGATAAGTTTCGAATTAATATGAAGGCGCGGTGCTTTGGACCCTCCCGTCTCCTCTCCTGTATCAATAAGGGAATTGTATCGGTTGACAGGTAGGAAACAAGATATATATATATATATATAAGGATATATATATGTCGGGTGCTAAGGAGCAGAACAGTTTCGCAGGGGCGGGTGTTTGATGTGAAAGCTGATAATATAGTGATATTAAGGCTTGCACGGTGAAATGTCAAAGCAGTGAGGCAGGGTTTCTCGGTTCGGCTAAGTTGCATTAAACTGGGAGATACACAGTTTTAAGCTGGCGGACGGACCGTGACACACGAGCGGAGATAAACAGCAGGCACTGCAAGTGACATCCGAGCAGGCGAGGGGTGACACAGGGCACCACTGACCTCCCTCCTTATGGGGGGTGAGAGTCAGTGTTCCCATGACACCACCTCACCCCGAAGGTGGAAGGTGCACTGCAGGGCCAGCCGGTACTCCCGGGCAGGCGGCTAGGAGAAATGTAATGTTTCACAGCTACTTGCTAACTCGTGATGTGTCAATTTAGGGGTCTCAATCTAGGGTTTGGAGCTGAGTGCCAATCACGACTCCAGCTCCTGGAACATGCGGCACCCAAACAGGTGAAGATCGGAGTGCTGGCCAATCGGTGTCTTCGTCCTGGAAGGCCAGGGCGGCACCGACGGGCTCATCCGGAAGCGGTAAGGCAAGGTCCTCAGCCGCAGGCACCACCAGAGCATCGCCATCGTCGGTGTCAATCGTGTCACCACCACCAGGTGCAGGCGGCAAGAGCCGCACGGACTGGAATGTTGCGTCAACAGCGGGCACAGCAGGTGGGGCAGGGGTGGTGTCAGCAGGCGGCGGGTCGAGCGGCGGGCGAGGCGGAGCCGGCTTGGACGTGACCAGGTGCTTGTTGTTGGCGAAGGCCTCGATGCACACGAAGGGGCAAGCACCACGAGTGTCGGGATGAGCATCTGTGACACCCCACACGCGGAAACATACAGCACACGGATAACCAGAACCAGACCACTTAAGGTACAAGGAGGTGGGGGTGTCGGCCACCCACTTCCCATCAAGCGGCGTGTCGGACTGCTTCTTCGCGCGGAGTGCCATGGCCGTAGGACGGCCGGTCAGGGGCCTGGGGCTTCTGGGTGGCGGTCTTAGGGCGGTACCCAGAACCCTCGGACCGAGTGTCGGGGCTCGGCGGGGACGAAAGTGTGGCTAGGGGGCTTTCGTCCCGGAATGCGAGACGGATGCGGCGCGCGAGGCGGTCAAAGGTAAAGAGATGACCTGACCGTAACTCGCGGAGCACCACCAGGTATAGTGGGGCGACGTACGGACTCTTCTTGGCGGACTCGGACAGGATGTGCCAGAGGTCAGCAACGCGGGCGGAGTCGGAGTACGCCGGCTTGATCTTGCGGTGACGCTCACAAAGGCGTCGAATCGTAGCCAGCTGTGGAGCTGGGTCTACGGTCTCAGAGAGGACGATGGCCCTCATCTGGGTCCAGTAACGCATACCATCGGCGTCGGGCACGCCCTCGACCTCGTAGCGAAGTCGCTGGAGTGCATAGCGGCCGTCAGCGGGATGGGTACGCGCACACTCGTGGTAGACGGATAACGCGTTACCACGAAGGGGGTGAGGCAGGAGGCAGAACAAGATCTCGTTCACAGTAGAGTGGTAGAAGTCGTGGTCGTGCTCCAGGTCAAGCAGCTTGGCCGACTCCGCGTACGAGATCGGGAACATGACGTGAGCCAGTCCAGCGGTGAAGGCAGCGAAGTCAGTGTCGGCGGTGGCGTTGTCAAGGGTGTAGCCAGCGGGACGTTTGAAACCAGTGGACTTGAGGAAGTTCACGAGGTCACTCCCATACGTAAAAGCGTAAGAAAGTTGATCCCGAAACTCCTCCTCGCGGCCCTCCTCCACAGGCGTAGTCACCAAAACGTCGGGGTCATTGAAGAAATCAAAAGTTGTTGGAGCCTCAATCGTAGATGTCGGTTTCGCACGTAAGGACGAAGTCCCCACGATGCGGCGGGGTCGAGCACTCGAAGATGGTGTAGAGTGCGAAGCCGTCGGTGATGGGGATGGTGACGCACCAGTGCGTGCACGCGCAACACGAAGCGCGGAACCAGCTGTCTCACGTCGAGCGGAAGCCATGTCGGGCAAAAAGTAATGTCGGTCCAGTTGATTGGTAACGCACAAAAAAGTGCGTTGTAGTGTCGGTACTAAGGTAGATGTCGGTACTAAAAAAATGTCGGTATAGGGTGACCTATGCGAAGGCAAGGAGGTCGATGTCGGGTTGAAGTGTCGGTACTCATTTGAAGTGTCGGTACTAGTTTTGATGTCGGGTAGAATCGCAGGGCGCGAAGCGAACGGAACACAAGAAAAACACCTTAGAACGTAGGTGGGTCCAGACCTGATGTGAAAGCTGATAATATAGTGATATTAAGGCTTGCACTGTAAAATGTCAAAGCAGTGAGGCAGGGTTTCTCGGTTCGGCTAAGTTGCATTAAACTGGGAGATACACAGTTTTAAGCTGGCGGACGGACCGTGACACACGAGCGGAGATAAACAGCAGGCACTGCGAGTGACATCCGAGCAGGCGAGGGGTGACACAGGGCACCACTGACCTCCCCCCTTATGGGGGGTGAGAGTCAGTGTTCCCATGAGTGTTCTCGGATACTAAGATGGTATAAAATACTTAGGTGAGTGTTTTATGGCACACGGCTAACTGTGACAACGGACACTGGTGACATCTCGGGCTGAGGGGTGACAGACAGGAGACCCATTGTGCCCCCCCCGGGGGG
>LGRX02016255.1:0-24412 GCA_001247695.2 Cymbomonas tetramitiformis
CCCTAGGGGACAGAGAACCATCTTATATTGCAAGACTTTTGAAAATTATTGCAGGAGGGTTTGAAGAAAGTCGTTTGATTGCTGCACAGCTTCTGTTTCTGTCATGGTCTCACTGCTCAGGATGTCAACTGTATGCGGGTCAGTGTTCAAGGTGGTGGTGGTGTTTAACAGAAACACGTCTCGCCTATTTTTGGTGTGTTGCCTACAGATTCTTGAAAGTTTTTTAAGGAGAGGTTTAATCTTGCCACGGGGAACACCTATCGTGTTGAGGACAGTACCAAAAAGAGGAGGGAGGTACCCCATGAGTGTAAGTACTTTGGGCCATTTCACGGTGCTTATGAAGGGCTTGGAATTTGCATTGGTGATTGTCGTGTCATGGTGACCACCATAATAATGCTCAGCACCATTCTGATGATAGGGGGGGTCTTGAGTGGGCCATGGGCACAGCGAAGAAGGAAGTACTTTGTCACTTTCGTTCAGAACTTCATTCCAAATATCAGGGCTGACTCCTGTGTATTCTAGCCTCTTCTCCGTGACTCTGGACTTAGGAAGGACATTGAGGAACCATCTGGCAATCTTTTTCTGTGTAGGCCTCCAGTCAAAGGCTGGTTGAGTATCACTGGGTGCACTGTCTATAGCTATGATAACGACATCCGAAAAATCATCCTTATAGCATCCGCCACCTGGGAGAACGTAGGGGTCATCACCCGTCCAATAACCATGTGGGATAAATGGAATAGTGTTATGCGGGAATCTGAAAACAAGTTTAACCCTTAAGCCGGTATCTGGGTCAGATCTGACCCAGAAGCGATGGCAAAGTATACTGTATGCTGCTTGGGCAATTGCGGTTGCATACCTTGCATGATTTGTGCATTGGGTATTTGCACGTACACCGTTGTGTGCATATGTAAGCGTAGCGTACTTGTGCGGGGCACGTATGCATAATATATATCGCACGTGCCCGCATATTTGTCGCGAATCAGTTGCACATTTGTACGTTTTTTGCGCAACTTTATCTTGCAAAACATACAAAACGCGCCTCAACTGCAACGTTATACTTACCTACGGCTCATGTACAAGCACGCGTTGCATCATGGGCCATGTCCCGATCATTATGTAAGTGATTGGTGGCTATCATCGTGGAATATGACCCATAGTATCGCAAAAATCACCACACGTGTCCCTTAAGTATGGAAAACATTCCTTAAGTATGGAAAACATTGTGAAATATATGTATTCTTAGTGTTTTTTTTGGCATAAATCCACAGAAAACGATAGGCAGATGGACGCACATCGGTGCAAGTGAATCATCCTTGGAACGTATCATCAAGGTCGATGATTTAATTCCAAAATTGTGCAAAAATATGTCGAGCAGATGTCGTCAACAATGACGATGAAATTAAATCGTGCCTGTAAAATCGAAAACATTCTAACCATGTGCGCATACAAGAGTGGATATATTCGACATATATCGACGTGTAGTGTCGCAAATAGTTGGTAATATAGGTATGCAATAATTGGTAAAGCAAACGGGCATTTAGTGACTAAGCATACATCGCAAAAATCCATTATCACAACACATATGGAAAACCCTCGAATTCTAACCACCGGCTTAAGGGTTAAAACCTTTATCAAACCATCTTTTTTGGTTTTTGGGAGACAGCGGAAGAATCCATGTTCCTGAAAATCCAGGGACGGTGTTGGCCGCTTTTTGTCCCATTTCCAAGGTAGTCATAACCGCCGAAGATTTGCCCTTATCCTTCCCATCAAAGGGGGGATTTCCGTAAACGATTCTGCCAATGCCTGTTAACGGGTCCACGTAGGCATCCCAAGCGAGACCATCAAAGCCGATTTTCCCATGATGGCAGAAGGGCCTGAGGGCTTTTTTCATTCTTGTGGTGGGTATGCATCTTCTCGAGTAAATTCTAGGGTGGGCATTTAGTGGGTTGGAGAAAAGTTCACAGCCGTTTTTGTCAAGGTTTCTGTCATCCACCAAAATATCTAAGAGGCTTCTTCTTATTGCGTAGCAGTTTTTAGGGTCTCCCGATTCAAACTTACATGCATTGAGTGCTTCATGAATATCGTGTGCCCTATTCGAGTACTCCGCAAGTGAGCATGGGACTGCTTTGTTGGAAAGGCGGTGCCAAGCCAAAAGTTTCCAAAACTCTTTCTTTTGGACATATTGGAGTTCGGGATATTTAATTGTTCCCGTAACATGGTCCACTTCGGGCTTTGCGGTCACAGCAATGGTATTCTTTTTTGAACTTGATGGACGGTACATGCTAGCTTCCGGGAGAGCGTGTAAGTATAATTCCTCATTCATTTCCTGTCTTAGGTCAGCAAGTGGAAAAAGTTTCGATGGCTGTGTTTTGATGTATGTGGTACCTTTTCCAGGGTTTAGTAGTTTAGGCTTTTCTGAGATTTCTTCAGCGATGATTTTCCTTAGTTCGCTATCTTGGGTTGTTCTAAGACTATACAAACTATTATTATGTCCTGGGCATTCAAGTTGGATGTGTTCGAAGGTACATTTTGCATTCTGTTGGCAGTAGGGGCAGTTTTCAGTCCCGATTTTCCCCAGTTTAAATAAGCGTGCTGGAGAGGCTTGAAGACCCAGGAGTTCTCTACTTCTAGAAGCGGTGAAAGCTTTAGGTGTTATTTTGGAAATATCTTTAGTGGGGGCAGTGTTATTCTCGTTGAGCATTCTCAGGTACTTCCCTTGGGACTGTAGAGTTCTCCAGTTATGATAGTGTGAGAGTCGTTGAATTCTTCTGATGTGACTACGGATATCGCCTAAGATAGGGACCTCAAAAAAGAATAATGAGAAGGGTAGTTCCTCGGCAGGGTCGTAGCGGGAGATGTCTAAACAGCCCCCTCTGAATGAGGCTCTTTTAGCTGTACGGTCCACTCTGTCATGGACTTTGTCATTATTGTGACCCCTAATCCATTTAAGGATGATTTTACTGTGGTCTCCTTCACTGTAAAAGCCAAGTTCTTCTAACAGTAGGCGAACAGCCTGCACATCTCTGCGATTAGCTTCACGTAATTTGTCTCGAGCACTCATGGACCTGCCATCCTTTGTTACAGCAGATATTGCTGCCATGGAGTCAATGGCATGTACCATTGGAGTAATGGATTTGAGGAGTTTCTCTTTTTGTTCTGTGAGTAGAAATCGCAGTCCCGCAATTTCAGCAGATGTGCTACTCGGGTTTTGGATATCTTCCTTGATAAGAAGCCCCGATGCGGAGAAAGTTCTTGAGGGGGGGGATATTCATCTTCCGTACAAGTGGCATCCCGTTGTCAAAGTTTTTTATGGCATATGCTGCCCCACTACATGCTGTTTTCTTTCCAGCAAATAGAGAACCATCGCTTGCCATATCATAATCTTCCATTTGTTTGCCCTTTTCAGCGTTGGGGGTGGATTCTTCTTCCGAGTCGCTAGGGCAGCTGTATTCACTTTCTTCCTCCGCAGTTTTGTTTTTCATTCTGGCAATAATGGTCTCATACTGTCTGTCTGAGATGTAATCATAGTGTGAGTTAATATCACTGATTGTAGCAAGGACAGAAGAGGGCGGGTCCATATGGTCATTATATTCGAAAATAGAACCTGCTGGAATTAGGATGCAACCGTCATTGGTGATGCTATATTCAAAGTCGTATTGAAAACTGTGGGTACCTTCGATTCTGACAAAGACATTAGGGTTTATGGCATTGTTACAGTATTCTGTATATTGTATTGACATGGCCTCTGAGTCAATATTGGTAATGTGAATGAGAGAGATGGAATTTCGGTCACCATTTCCTTTCCAATGAAATTCACCCGTGTCGGGGGGAACTATGTTGTCTCTATATTGTTTCTTGACATATCTGGCCTGTGGGTCCAAATCTACAGGGTTTTGAAGCATTTTCTTTTCGATTTCGGTTAACCATCCAGGGGGTCTATTACCGTTCAGCCTGAAAAAGCCTTTACTTTCTTGCCAGTTTTTTAACATTCCACCGCAGGGAGTCAGAAAGGAACCTGTGTGCTTGAGGTTGTATTTTTGTATTGCGGAGGTAACATTCCTCGACATGTAGAGTTGTCTGGGAAGGGTGGTGATTAATGTGGTTTCACCCGCTTCATTTTCAGGGTAATTTTTAGAGTCGATAGCGTATCCAAGTTTTGCCCTAATGTGACCTGTACGCATAAACCAGTTAAAGCGTTTGTCTTTAGTGTGACTGTAGGTTGCATAGTGTGATAAGGGGAAACCCGAGATGGCATTTTTACCCATTTCGTTGTTCATGTTTTGAATTATTATTTTAAGCCATAGATTGCCGTTTCTACGGTATAGTGAGATGAGGTGGGGATCAGTGATACGGTCCGTGTGGTTGTGTTGCCAATATTCGTGTTCATCCGCAGAACACAGGGTGTTCATAGTTTCAGTAATACACGACGCGGTTACAACATCAAAGACACTATCAATACCGTACCCGCCTTGGCAGACTGCTGTCCAGATTATTTGGTGATTGGTGTCAACTGGGCAGCCCAAATATTTAATTATAAACGAAGCTATCATTTTGTCTAATTCAATTGCGACATTCTTTGAGGAGTTGACAATTGCTGAGGTAACTTTAAGGGGGTATGCCATCCTCGGAACTACAACCGCATTTATAACATATCTTAGCTGGTGTAGAGTCATGTGTTGCAGTTGGATGGATATTAAGGTAGATTTAAGTCTGTCGGTAAGGATTTCCGCCTGTTTGTCCCATTCCCCATTTAGTGCAAACCATACTCCGAGATATCTGTTTACCTCTTTGCTGTTGGAGAAATCGAGGAATTCTGGTGACTCAGGGGGTATCCATTTCGAATCAATGGAAGGACTTGAGTCATTTGTATTGGGCTCCAGATGACCCCCTGAGATGAGTAAATCATCGGACAGGTCATATCGCGTTACTGTTTTGCCTGAGGTTTGATGCGCTTTCTGTAAGAGTATTTGGATTTCTTAACATTGATGGGAATACCGATGAAGCTCATAAATTCATTAACTATACCTAGCATGTCTTGAACTTCGTCTTTAGTTTTCCCCACGAGAATGATGTCATCACAAAAGAACCGTGCAAAGATATTTAAAGTGGTGTCCTTTTCTAATAGGTTTTGGGAGGGAGGAATAACATTGTTTCCTGGTTTGTCGGGTCTATGGCGTTCCGAGTTCAGTTCATATCCATATGTGGTTCCTGTCGGGTTTACACCGTTTGCTCTTTTTGCTAACCAAATTGCCAGAATGTCCATAATGGCTACAAACCTTAGTGGGCTCAAAACTTCTCCCTGAGGAACTCCACATTCGAGGGACCATTCATCCGTGAGGCCTTCTTCAGTGAGTACCATTCTAGAGGCATCATTGGTAATGTCTGAGATGATGTTGATTATTTGTGATGGGAGTCCCAACTTTCTGAGCGCTAAATTGCTCATCCAGAATTCAGCTCTGTCAAATGCTTGTTTGAGGTCCAGGTAAACTACGTGGAGGTCTTTGTCGTATCTATTGGCATCCGAAATTACTTCATTCAGAATTTGGAGTGAGTCATCTATGTTTTTATTCGGAAGAAAGGCATCTTGAATGGGAAAGAGAATGGGGTGGGTGTCAAGTATTGTTTTGAGACGGTCAGCAATTATTGTATTAAATAGTTTAAGACCCGTTTCCAACATTGTGAGGGGTCTGGAATTATCTATTGTACATGGTGCAGAGGAGTTTTTAGGGATTGGAAGGATCACTCCAGATTTTGCACTCTTTGGAAATTTCCCAGTTATAAGAATGTGATTAAAAAGTAAGACGGTAACCTCTTGAAAATTCTCTGGGCCCTTGATCCACTGCGAGTATCTCATCCCTGAGGGTCCTGGTGCTGTAGAGATACCACAGTCCGAATATGCTTGTTGAAGTTCTTTGTGCGTGATTTCTGTCAATAGTCTCGCGGCGGCCGTATCGGGAATTTTAGGGCTATCCTCGAGGATGTCAGTAAGCCACTGTGGGAGTTCATCTGGCTCATTCGGGTTAGTAGAAAATAATTTTTTATTTTTGTATTCATCTAGTGTTGTGTTTAGTCTTTCTGTTTTTGTCTCAGGTATCTTTCCATCACTACCTGGGGTTGCGGCTGCACCTTTTTCAGTAGGTTTCATCTTTCCCATGACTGTGTCTAGAAACCTCGAAAGGTTAGTTGAGAAAAGATGCTGCAGGGCTTCTTTTTCTCGGAGTTTGCGTCGTTCAATGTCTGTGTCTCTGCTTTTCTGAAAAGCATTTCTGATTATTACATAATTTTCATGCAATCGTAATCCCCATGTGGCTGCTGCTTCATTGTGTTTGGGTTGGAGCGAGGCAAACGGTAGCGTGCGGGCAGCCTTTTTGGCTTGCTTAGGAATGTTGCTAACATGAGTTCTTGTATCCAAATATTTGATGGTGCGGCGTACTGTGTTTAGCCATTTGTATATATAGTTAGATACTGCTGATGGTTTTTCGGACCTCCCAGTTATGTTCAGATTCTTGGTGCCAAAGGCGTCACTTGCCGCCTGATGTGCCAATTTGTGCAGGGTATCCCATGTCGCGTCAGGGTGCATTTCCTTGAGGCCAGTGCCGCCGTTTCTACAACAAGGTCTCCGGAAATCCCTTCCTCTCTGAGCCTCATGCCCACATTTACCATGTCCCGAAAGGCCGTGTACATGACACCGCCATCATTCTCCCGAAGCATGCGTTCCATCACCCCCGTGGGTCTCGCGCCCGCTCCAAAAAGCTCTCCAAGAGTCCGGTGACCATGTAACTGCAAGAAATGCATCCACCTTGCATTCTTTACCATGACTTTGGATTGGAGACCCAGGAAGTCATTGAGAGTGCAGTTCTCTCCGGTGTGCCAATGTGGGTTAGCCTCGTCAATCCTCTTACCGCTGCGCCTGAGGCCTTCACCTGCCTCCCTGAGTGGCTACTATCCCGAGATCCTTGTGGGAGGACCTAGAACGCTCTAGATCCTCCCACAAGGATCACTTTTTCAATAATTTATTTTGGCGCCCCACGAGCTTTCTACAAGTCAACACCAAGGAATACTTTCCACATGGGACCTATATTAAGTAGTGTGGTGCGTGGTTTGACGAGAATCCATCATATATACTCCTAGCTAATGCATTTATAGCATGCCCCAACCAAATTTTGAACGGCTATGCTTTTTAAAGCTTCAAAACCGGGGTGTCTCTTCCATATTTTTTGGTCAATCGTATGTCGATCCTTTTCCACCATAGACGTGATATATCTCAAGGTATGCATGTATATTAATCATATTCGGGTCGAAATACGACTTGGATAGTGTATATTGGACACCTCACACGAACGCGGTAACATGGGTGAGATATACACATTCCTTAAGTATGGAGATAATTTCGCATTTTGGGCGTAAGTCTTGGTCCATTTTAAGCTTTGAGGCTAGATCTTTGCTTTGGTGAGCACTTTAGTACTTTAATATGACTTCAAAGTCTCCCTGGGATTTTTGGGGGATTTTTTGAACGGTTTGAACTGCCGCTAGAGGTTCTAGAATGCAATTTTCAGATCCTAATTATGATGGAAATATTGAATTTCGACGGTACTACACCATGTCATGCGCATATGCGGCGATTAATCCGGCTAGTATTATATTAAAGGGCTTGCACAATTAGTTTTGGTCATACCCTCGAGGTTTAACAACATACGCACCAACCCGAGCTCATGTAGCAAGGCCTAGAGTTGTCGGTACCCTAGATCCTTGTGGTAGGATCTAGCATTTTAATTAAAATTCTGTGAAAGCACCCACCCAAACCACTCTAAGATTAAAGGTTAAAGCATCGACATTTCAAGCAAAAAAAAATGTTATAGATAATTCAAAAGGGTCATAGATATTGTCCCAAAGCATATGCCGGGCCACTATATACGATATACAAGGTCGCCATGCCCATTTGCGCTAGATCCTTGTGGGAGGATCTGGATTAAGGATAGTAGCCATGAGATATTCTGGATATCCTGCGCACTTTTTAACCGATGGCATAGGGTTTCTTTTATCCTTGATATCCCCTCGGAGCAGGTTCCAACCTGTTTTAGCCCGGAGCTCTTTAATTGTGTCAACCGTTGTATAATAGAAGTATTTGCTTGGCGATTGTAATGATTGGAGTAGATTGTCTAATTCCGCTGTGCAATACAGTGCCTCGATGTTGTCTATCCCGAACCCCAGACCCGACGAGGTATTGAACACAGCCGCCCTTGGAGTGTTGAGCATGCAATTCAACTTTCTCTGTATAACCTTCCATAATTCCTGGGACATCCCTGCTAGGGTCATGGCTTCCTCAGTGCTTGTAGCCATCCCAGGTTTGCTCCTTGCCATCCAGTTTGCCGCAAAGTAATAACTAAAAATGCTCAGCACGTCAGAATTAATGATCTTGGTGACCTCCATTTGGCGAAAAGAACTATTATGCAGCCTTCCTAATGCCATGGAGAACTTTTTGTAAACTTTCATGTTATGGTGCCTCCATGTTTCCGACGGCATGAGATGTCCATCCCCCACCACTACCAGATATCCCAAGTATTCCAGGGGACATTGTTAGGTCTATAACTATGTGGAATGAGACATGATTCCCCAGTGTGGTCACGGATGCGGATAACCGGAGGGATCTCTTGGCCAGGAGTGTATGACGTGTAATGGCATTTACCCGGGCTCAAGTGCAAACCTACCGCTCTCAGGAAAGTTGAGAACAAACGAAGCATCTCTACAAATTCATCTGGGTCATCACTCACCAATAAGTTATCATCAGCGAACGCACAACCCGGAATGTTTAGGCAGCCATCCTTCCCTTCCATTTCAGCTTCTTTCGGCAAACGCATATACTTCATTTTCCACTTGTACCCCATGCCCGCATGTTCTATAAACTTTAGGAAAATATCGTATACAATGTTAAACCGCAATGGCGATAGGGCACAACCTTGTTTACAGCCTTGCTCGATAGGGAAGAAATCAGTGTTACCAACCGGGGACCTAACAGTGCACTGGAAGCCGGATTGGAGATTGTGTATAAATTGCATAACTCCATCATCGAACCCCATGAACTTTAAAGAGTTCACAAATGCCCCAAAGTCAACCGTATCGAAAGCCTTCCTTACATCTGTGGAGAGAATGTACAATGCTTTGTTGTTGCGTTGGGCGTGTTTCACCACATTTTGGAAAACGTTCACTTGGGTGAGGCAGCTGAAGTTTGCTTTATCGGCTGCTTGAGCGTGCGTGATCCCATCCGATTCCGTAATGATTCTTGTCATCCTGTTATTTATGATTTTTGTGACCAATTTATAAATGATAGGGAGGAGGGTGATGCCCCTGTAGTTGTTCAAATCTCTACTGTCTCCTTTCTTAACTAGGGGAACGATGACCCCCTGCATCAGTTGTTTGGGGAAAATCCTCGTCAACATGATGGAATTAATCAGCCCCAACACCAAGGTCCTCAGATTGGTGCAATTCTCCTCACATGTGTTCCTAACTTCCACGTCTAGATCCCCTCCGGCGGTGTCACTTGGTTTGCATAAGTTAAATATCACTTTAAGTGTATTGATCTCCACTAAGTCTAACGGGTTACACGCTTTGTTGGGGGCGGAGTCGATCACCTCTGTCAACTCACTCACCTCTACCTCTTGCAATACCTCACCTGTGCGGGCTTGCACGCGTTCTCTTATTGCATCGTACACCGGAACACCGCTGACAAATTCGTCGAGGGAGGCGGTCTGGTCCGACGTGCCCCTGGTGGGTTTCCTACCGAGTTTGGCCCACGAGCTCCTAAAAGCCTCTAAAATACCATGCTTGTCCATCACAATCTCTCCTTCCTCTGTCATAATAGCCATCACCGCCTCAGTCCGATCCTTCGGGTAGCACATTACTCGCAATTGGTGGCTATATTGGCGGCCTCCCTCCGGTATCTCTCTGTGAACACCCTCTTACCCTCTAGTCGGTACTCCGCTTCTTGCAAACGGTATGTGACCCAAAGTTTCCTTCTGGCGGCCTCTGCATCCGCCATCCATAGCATCACCTCTTCGTCTTGTAAAGTGAACTTTCTATGGGTGAAGTCGGGTGGCCGCAACACTCTTGCTTTGTCTTTATATCTGTTCACTGCCGCTCTGAATGCTGAAATGTTCTGTCCTTTCTTCTTCTTAATATCAACAGTGTGTCGTCCTCCCGTATCCTTGTACCAATCATGCATACCCATCACCGCCCTTTTGACCGCTTTGACCCGTCCTATGGTTGATCTAGTTGTAGACATTTCTTTGCTAATCGGAATCTTGAACTTACCCGGGGTAAAGGAGGATTGAAACGGGGAAGGCACTTGTTTCCCCAGAATGTCTTGTAGGTCTCCTGTACGTGATTCAATTTCCCCCCGTTCCCGACACCGTCCGAAGGCCTCCGGGTCTCCTAGCAGGTTGTTCAATCTGTCACTCATACCCTTATGAAAGGTGCCAAGTTGTGACATAATCTTACCCTTGTCCTCCATAGGGTATCTTGTCTTGACCATTTCCGGGAGTTCCGACACATCTGGCCTCAAAGCCCCTGCAAGCGTGTGCAGGTTGAGACTAACCGTAACCGGGTTGTGATCTGAGTACGAATCGTATAGAGGCCAATGTACCCCAAGTGGGTTTTCTACGTACATGGAGTCAATGTATGTGTCTTCCACCCCCCTCAGGCTGCTAGCCAGAATATGGTCAATTCTCCTCTTTGAAAAATCCCTAGGGTCGGAAACATTATTGTTGGCTACGTAGGTCCAGTGGGACTTGGCGCCTACGTGACACAGTATCGAGTATCAGTATGGTCCATAATGATAATCGATAATGGTGATGATACTAACCCCGGGTTGCACCGAGGAAACCTCCGCTGTACTGTCCTGTCATTTTTCTGTACTGTACTGTCGTTTTTGGGGGAATTTACGCCGACGTGGCAGTCGCGCGACAGTACAGTACAGCCCGGAGGTTTAGGGGAATTGCCGTCGCTGTACTGTACTGCACCGCTTGCGCTGTACTGTACTGCATCGATTTTATGACAATTTGCATATTTAAGGACACCGATTTCAAGAATATTTCAGCGAACACAGGGATGAAATCTTGGGGACATCGAGATTTTAAATAGAATTATTTATATCCACAGTATATTCTTTGTCCGCATGCATGCGCCTTTCTTCTATCACGAAGAACCCCCTCAAAATAGCGCACGATTTCTTTAAATAGCGTACAAACGCGTGATAAATTCATCTGTGGTATAAACGACAGAATCGAGCCATCGCGAGTGTCTGCGCTTCGATATTTCTGTACTGTCGTCTGTACTGTCGTCTGTACTGTCGTGCCATCGGCTGTACCGTCGTCTGTACTGCCCCATACTTAATTCTGAAGAAGTTCATTTTGGCGACATCCACGCCTCTGCCTCTATACCGTCGTCACTTTTGTCTGTACTGTACTGCCGTCGACGAAAAACGGTGGACCTCCAACCAGCGACGCGGAAATTGACATGCTGTCACGAACGCGGTACAGAGACACGACAGTACAGACAAAATGACAGTACAGTACAGAGGAGGTTTCCTCGGTGAAACCTGGGGTAAGGCCTGTGCTACACCGAAACTTGGGAAAGCAAATGTGTTGATCGCAGCGATTTCATTGGCTCCTGTCGCGCCTGACATGACATCCGGCGATGTCATGCGAGGTCATTATTTGTGAAAGGGTTTCCAAGGGAAAGACTATCGTATGGGCTCCGGAAGTCCGGGATGTCATCAGGTCATCGCGTCATCGATTCTGACGACAGAGCCGGCCAGCCGGCTCTAACGTTCCTTCCTTCGCGCGAACACCATCGGTTACGTTATGACACAAGTATCGCATGCGTTGACTTTCTGAGGAAGCAATTAATTGCTGCGCACCAACACTTAGAGCTCACAATTTTCTCAACGTTCCTTCGCCTTGTGGGGCGGCCGGTGCTGTGACTATTGTAAATATGCGCAGGGATTCGTGTTTGAATGCTCGACTGTTTTTTATTTTTCAGTTTGTTTATGTTGATATTTAAGCTCACGATATTGGGTGTGCGCAGTGTGTGTCGCAGGTATTCCGATGGATGCCGAGGAGGGACGCGTTCTTTTGAGATGTGGAAGTCTAGGGCAACCTAGCTTGGGATGAAACCCAACCACATCGGACTCGTGGTCACTTGTCCATTTATTCACCTTGAATATGTACGCAAAGTTTGAGGAGCAACGACTTAGGATAAGGCATCGGCTGTTTTATTTTTATGGGTTTGTGGCTAATTCGCGACCTCTTGAGGTGTGGATGTCGAGGTTGGTGTATGCCAACCTTGCTTGGGCTCAACCCCAACCACATCGGACTCTTGGTCACTTGTGAATATGGTCACCTTGAATATGTACGCAAAGTTTGAGGAGCATCGACTTATGCGATAAGGCATTGGCTGTTATATTTTTATGGGTTTGTGGCTAATTCACGACCTCTTGAGGTGTGGAAGTTGAGGTTGGTGTATGCCAACCTTGCTTGGGCTCAAACCCAACCACATCGGACTCACCTCATTCACACTGTTTTAACTTCACTGTCGTGCATCGTGTGTTTTGTTGAAGTTTGGATGGGTCTTAGGCTGATTTCTTTTTTGGGTTTGAAGTTATCTTCGAACCCAAAAATAAATTCAGCCATTGCCTTATATCCACGCAATACACCTCAAACTTGGTAGTTGTATTGCTTGGACATACCTTTATTGATACACACAACGACGAAGCCGCAGGTTGCGTAAAGCTTAAGGTATGTAAGTAAGCAAAGTTGATTGGAGTGTATGAACTTTCCATGAACCCAACAACGAATTCAACCTAAGACTATAATCCTAGCATCATAAGACGCAAATTTGCATAACTACTGAAGCTACAATAAAGATAACAATATGAGTTCGATGTGGTTGGGTTTGAGCCCAAGCAAGGTTGGCATACACCAACCTCAACTTCCACACCTCAAGAGGTCGTGAATTAGCCACAAACCCATAAAAATGTAACAGCCAATGCCTTATCATAAGTCGATGCTCCTCAAACTTTGCGTACATATTCAAAGTGACCATATTCACAAGTGACCAAGAGTCCGATGTGGTTGGGGTTGAGCCCAAGCAAGGTTGGCATACACCAACCTCGACTTCCACACCTCAAGAGGTCGCGAATTAGCCACAAACCCATAAAAATAAAACAGCCGATGCCTTATCCTAAGTCGTTGCTCCTCAAACTTTGCGTACATATTCAAGGTGAATAAATGGACAAGTGACCACGAGTCCGATGTGGTTGGGTTTCATCCCAAGCTAGGTTGCCCTAGACTTCCACATCTCAAAAGAACGCGTCCCTCCTCGGCATCCATCGGAATACCTGCGACACACACTGCGCACACCCAATATCGTGAGCTTAAATATCAACATAAACAAACTGAAAAATAAAAAACAGTCGAGCATTCAAACACGAATCCCTGCGCATATTTACAATAGTCACAGCACCGGCCGCCCCACAAGGCGAAGGAACGTTGAGAAAATTGTGAGCTCTAAGTGTTGGTGCGCAGCAATTAGTTGCTTCCTCAGAAAGTCAACGCATGCGATACTTGTGTCATAACGTAACCGATGGTGTTCGCGCGAAGGAAGGAACGTTAGAGCCGGCCGGCTGGCCGGCTCTGTCGTCAGAATCGATGACGCGATGACCTGATGACATCCCGGACTTCCGGAGCCCATAGTCTTTCCCTTTGTGAAATGCCAAAAGCAAATAATCGTCCAACATTTGGGACCTCGAAATCGAGGTCCCAAATGTTGGACAACATTTGCACCAAATGTCACGCAAATGTCGCCTGGGACAAATCCTGGATCATCATATCAAAAAGTCGGGAACGGTTCAGAGAGACCACCGGCTAGCTGGGGTGCGAAGATCGTGTATCGTTGGACTAGAATATGCTGCATTTTCCAATCATAGACACTGTTCAAGATGGGGTCGTCTAGTTTTCAAACGTTTATATTTTTCAAACGACACGGGCGCGATCTGTACACACGAGGTCACGAGCACGTTTTTATGATGTTGTCCACGTCGGACCGACGCGCGTTTGCCCGAAATATTCCTTTTTAAGTCGTTTCGCACGTTCGAAAAGGCGCGAATGTCGATTTTAATCCGATCGCGCGGACGGTGATTTATGGATTTAATAACTCGTCTGAAAATGATCGCCGGGTCATACGGAGACTGTATGACCCGGCGAAACGAATTTTATTTGCTTCTCGACAGTGTACCAAAATCCGGTGTGGCACAGGCCTAATACTACTGACCTCTGCTCCTTATGATTTGGAACCGGGCCAAATTACCTTACTTACTTACTTACTTAATCAGCAAAGTGCGAATCCCAACGGGCGACACGGACGAACTTCCGATCTGCTGGAATCTGTATAGGCAGCCCTGACTGGGAGTCCCGGTGCAGGCCCCTATGACAGACCCCTAGGACCAACACTGGACTGCTGACTGATCTATAGGTTCGTGCTGTGACACACGCTGTGTCACAGGTAGGCTAGTTTCCGAGATCGTTGCGAGACCGTTCCGGGTATATCTAGCTTAGGGTTTATTTCTTATGAGAGTTTTATCCACACAGTTCGGGACCCTCTGATATCTAGTGGACTAGGATATTCCGGTAGGTCGTGGCCCCATCCACGCTTTATTCCACTTGCTAGTTTGGCCATGATTGGCTAAACGGCCGCTCGGAGAGGTGGTGCGCGTTTGCGCGTTTGGGCATCAGTGGGAAATTATGAGATGAGCAGCTTGCGGTGAGCGACTTGAGCCGCAGCTATGGGGTACCGGCTTGGATCGGGTTTCGTCGACGCAATGTTCATTCACGGTTTTCTGCTAGTCTTGATCCCGCTGGCTACCGATTTTTGGGCTGGTGACCTTGGCACCTTTGACCTCGACGACATCTTCCTTTGTCCCTCGCTCGCATGGCTCGACCGCTCGTTCCGTATCTGTGGCGTCGCATTTTCTCCGCGACCCTACCCAAACGTGCTACAGCGTACCGCCTCCCCTCAGGCTTATCTAGAGATGGGAGTCACTACGAGATCCAAGAAGTCCCTCACGAGGGACAGCGACATCGACGCCTCTCTGAGGTTGATCGACGGGGTTCGGAACACCCCAACGGCGGCTACGCCTTCTGTTCCCACCCCCAACCCTGCATCGAACGAGGACGCGGACGTGGCCGTCAGGCGTTACTTGCAGGAGCAATGCAAGCTGGTGGACGAGATCTACAAAGCGCGTCTCCATCGAGCTTGGGCCAAGAGTATCCGCGAGGATATTCTTGGCGACAAGAAGCATCACTTCCGCGGTACAGACGACGCTGGCCTTCTGTCCGACCTGGTGGTGCAGCTGCGTACGGAGTTTCAGTCAGCTGGACTGGAACTGCGATCCTTTGACCTTGACGACCCTCTGGCGCCGGTGGTCAACCGGGTGAATGGCCTTTTGTACGACGTTCTGGCTCTGGTGATTGAGAAGCACAGCAACGCCTATGTCTGGCTCACTGGTACGGACTCTTCGACTGCCCGAGATGGACGGCGAGCTCTGGTCGACGTTGTCAAGGGCTGTGTACCGGTGGCACTACGGGAGTCGCAGCAGGAGGAGCACGCCGCGTTACTTTATCCCGCAAACGTTGACCCGCAGCCGATTTTGGCTAAGGAACAGTGTTTGATGCGGGATAACAGAGCGTCTGACTGGACACCGACGGAGGCTACCAGAAAATTAAGCCTCTACACCCGACTCGACCCCGTATTCTACGCTGCGGTGAAGGTCCGCTATCCCATGGCCGCTGACTTGACCCACGTGTCGCTGGTTTCGCTCCGTTCCATGGTTGTGGAGATTTACCAGGCTTGGGCACAGACGGGCGGGGGGAAGGCGGCTTCTGGCGCGGACGGCATCTCCGCGCACCTATCCAACAGCGAGTACGACGCGCTGCTGCAGAAGATCACTGAGCTCAAGGAGCTCGTGCAGCGGCAACACGGTGAGGCCTCTCCGGCGGTGCGGCAACAGCGGGAGCGGGTGCAGCAACGACAGCAGCAACAGCGGGGGCAGCAGCCGCGAGGATTCCGCGTGGGGACCCACAAGGCCCCACCGGTGGGGTTCGGCCGCGACGATCAGCGGGCGAAGCCGTTCTGCGGTAGGTGCAAGAAGGCGGGCAAAGGTGAGAACTATCACTTCTACCGCGACTGCCCGCTGGGCGCGCGCCAACACCCGCCCACCTCTGCTGCAGCATTCTGTGTTCCCATCGACGAGGAGGACGCAGAGGGGGTGCACGCGCTCGCCATGTGCGCGTTGTTCCAGCAGGCAGCAGATGATGGAGCGGATTCCTTCGCACGTGCGGCTGCCGTGTACGGGCCGCCCGCGGTGCTTTGTGCGGGAGCGGTGGGCGGCATCGACGTGTCCGCCTACGGCTTCACGGTGGAGCAGCAGCCGGCTTCCGATGGAGATGATATTCTCCGCCGACTCGACGATCTTGCCGCGGAGGTTCATTCCGCGGCCAACCCGCAGGTACATTACACCCACGCATCTTTCCCGCCTCCTGACGGCATCGAGCAGCAGGCTTCGGCTCTGGTGTGCGGACCCGCCGCAGCGGGGGCCACACCGGAGGACCAGGTTCCGGCAGGTGGTGCGGCGGCATCGGCATCCGCCGTGCCGGCCCCTGCTATGCCTGTCTCGCAGGGAAAGGATGTGACGAGCCCGCGCCGCTGCAATCGGCGCGGGTAACCACCACAGCGGACGCGGACGGTGAGTTCGCTGGGTTCGTTCAGACCGTGAACCACGCCGCCATCGGGCAGGTTGATCTCACGGGTTACGACACGGACGATTACGAGGACCTCGCCGACGGCAGCTTCATCGTGAAGCCGCGGACTCCGGCCGTTTCGGCAAATCATGCGTCGGAGCCCGCGACCCACGTGCCTGTGTCTGGTGGTGCTTCCCGCACCTACGGATGTGGCAAGCCGCCATGGGGCTTCCCCGCACACGCGGGCCCGTGGGGGTTTCATTACTTTGTCTCTCTCTTTCTTTTGATCTCGATCATGGGAGTGGGAGCTGCCGCGCCTACGTACACGGCGGCCAATGACATCGACTCTGTGCAGGTATCGGGTCGGGCTGCACCGCAGCCTGTGCTGTGCAGGGGAGACTTATGCATCTACCCCGGTATATCCGAGCTGGACCCCGTCACTCTGGATGCGGTGCTGCACTCCCTGGGTGCTGCGACGGTGGCTCACCGGCCGCCTGACCCACTGGAGAGCAGTGCTGCAAGCTACTACCGTGGACATTGCGGTGACGGTGCTCCTCTGGACTTTGCCCCCGAGTAGCTTTCCTTCTGGCTCTGGCAGTGCACCACTCTGGTGGTGTACTGAAATCTACTTTGACCTCGACACGGTCTTCAATTTGGTTTATGATTTTACTTTGACACCTTTAAATTCTTCAATCTGACTTGCTGGCACAGTGCTTTTCAGTAGTTTAGCAGGACCTGAGTGCCTGTATGTTTCTGCTCTTGTGCCGGCTAGAGGGTTTCAATTTGTGTATCAGAATAGCACAGTTGGATTAGCAGTTAGGTTTGTCACCCTAGCTCCTACCCTAACTTATCTTGACTTCTCTGACTTACCTGTCAGTCACCACCCACAGTGCTGGGGTGGTGTGCTGAAATCTGTATAGGCAGCCCTGACCGGGAGTCCCGGTGCAGGCCCCTATGACAGATTCCTAGGTAGCCAACACTGGACCTGTGACTGATCCGTAAGCCCGTGCTGTGACACATCAAGGTGTCACAGGTAGCTAGGACCGAGACCGTGCCGACTCCGTGACCGTTCCGGGTATATCTAGCTTAGGGTTTATTTCTTATGAGAGTTTTATCCACACAGTTCGGGACCCTCTGATATCTAGTGAACTAGGATATTCCGGTACGATCTCACGATCGCCAGACGCTAACGATGACCGTGCCACTGCAGTCGCGTACATTTACCGCGACGCCACCCACGCGTCATCGCATGGCATGTTGGGATGCAAAAAGCGAAGCACTGTCGCGCACATGATCCTACGGTCAGATGGCCTAGTGGAGATCTCTTTTTGAGATCGATCCGTCTAGTATATTATGAGAAGTATGCAAGGTCTTGAAACCATGGTTTAAACCAAGGTGTCATCGCTGCGTTTCGCGGACACGATGGCAAGAATTTTCGATCGGACGCTTCGGTTCGGTTTTTTGATCGTGTGACTCGAAATTCCGTGGTTGAGACTATGGTTGAGTTCAACCACGGTCTCACTCGACCATGGTCGAGTTTCGTGGTTGAGTTCGACAAACCTTGGTTTATAGCGAAGGAATATTTTGGACACGTCTGCGACAACGTGTGAGCCGACGTGTCTCGTTACGTGAGACAGTTTTGGACCGTGGTTGAGTTCGACAACGAAAATCTCGACCAGGGGGCGGGGGGCGTGGTCGAGTTTCGTTGTTCTCCGAGGAAGCGGGGGCCCTATCACGAGGGACCCCCGCGCGAACCCCGCGCGTTCGATCGCGCGATCGATATTTTGGAAACTTGATATTCCCACCGCAAGATCTTCACGTGGGGGTATTTTTGCTAGAATCATACGTCACGAATCGAAAATTATATGGTACAAACGTGTCAGGGCTCGCTATGCGAACGCTATGTTGACGCGGCTGCTATCGAACAGTAACAGCCAAAAGAAATATTATGGTGGGTTATGAGTGCAGCAGTCTGGTGACCAGAAGTGCTTGCTTGAGCCCAATGCTCCTCATATACTTCCAGTGCCCTCACACATCTCATGCGTTACCACCATCGGGTCGTGAACCCGAGGGCACTGGGTGAACTTCCCGCATCGGCTGGTCGATATAGCCTTTGATGCTCGCATGCTGTTCATTTCATGCTAGAAGCGAAGACGCGTCTTATCAGGACACTTCGGTTCTTCAAGACTTGTCTTGCTTCGCCATCTCGATGCCATATACTTGGCCTCTCGATGACAGATGTCACTCACCTTAGGTGGATGACAGACATGACTGTACATATCATAGTCGACCATACTGACAATACTCGACGACTGTATGTCATTATGACATATGACATGACATGACATGGTATGACATGTATGACAGGTATGATACATATGTCATCGGTCATATCCCTGACAGATCTCCCCTCTTAGAAGTGTTGTGACCTCACAATATAGGGTGCATACCTTTGTATATGTCTTTGATGACTTTGTTGTTGAACTGGCCAGTCTTCTTACACCGATGAGGCGTCCCTCACGGTGTTTTAGGATATCGGGGGGAACTGAGTCCACTCTAAACCCTCACCTTAGGCATATAGCCCTACAGTTCTTAGGATGTAGCCCCCCTTGATTGCTTTGCGTTTCGTATTTCAGAGCGACGCTCAGGGTATCTTCCGAGGTTTACGTTACGGAGAGATATTGCGCTTGCCGATCGACGATTCGACCCATTGGGTACTTGTTTCCACGGCCTTATATAGTGCATCCACCCCTTCCTCCCCTCCTGAAGCTGCTATGGAGATAGGCAGAATGGAGAACCTTCTTTTCCAAGGTTTGTTTTAATGCAAGCGGAGAAGGCCCTGCTTAACGAGATATTGGACTTTAAATAAATCCTTCACCCGATCTGCCAAACTCCGCTTTTTTCGGTCCGGTTTGTCTGCGCGGGGAGTGTACCCGCGCGTGGTCGGCTCGGGCCGATCGGGTGTGACCAACGTGGCCAATTGCCGCTTCAAGTCGAGGACCATGGTCCTCAAGTCCGCGAGCTCACCGGGTCCACCGGAGTCATCGGTGTCCCCCTCCATGAAATGCGTGCCATGAGAGTACCGGTGCGCGGACGCCGTGGCGGTGCCCGCCCGCACGTGCTCGGAGTAGCACTCACGCACCCATTGTTGAATTGTGAGGAGGTCGTGAGCGGCTCGTTGATCGTGGAGAAGCAACCGTGACACCACCGGTTGGTAGAAGGCGGTGTCGAGGGACTTGATGAACAGCGCCTTCACGTCCTCGTCCAGGAGTGTTGCTCGCGTCCTCGCAGCCTTCAGGGCGGCGTTGAACTCGCCGATCTTGTCATGCGGGTCCACGCCCGCAGAGATGCGAATGCTCAACATGTCCGCTTGACCCTGAAAGGGGTCCCCTGCCGGGATCATGCGACGGGCAAACTCAAGCAGCACGCGCTTTCCGTCTGACGGGAAGCTGGAGTGTGAAGAGTCCATCCAGTCCGCTGCGGGCGACGCGGGGTCAACCATCAGCTCGAGCGCGGAGAACAACAAGCCGTTGGCCTCCACACGGACGGGAAGGGTAGCATCGTCCAGTAGGAAAAGGGGCGCGAAGCCGATGTCCTCCGTGACAAATGCCGTCTGGAGCGCAGAGACCATCCTGGCGAAGAGCGCGGACGCGTGGCACTCAGTCCCGGAAAATCGCCCGTTCTTGTCCTCGAACAGCTTCTGACGAACGGTCTTAGAGACCTTCATGTCGAAGTGTTCACTCTGAAGCGTACGCACCGAGGCCAGGAACGTAGCACCCGCTGAGTTGGCGGCCGGCTGAGCTGCCGGCGGAGTGGCTGGAGTGTTGGCGTGCCTTGCAGCTGCCGAATCAAAAATCGTGGATAATGCGCGTCGGCGATGCGCCATGCTAGCGGTGGCTCGAGTAGAAGCAACCATGATGAGAAGGACTGAAGGGTCGGAGTGAGGCAAAGGAGCGTGAGAGATGCGGCAGTCGTGGGCGGCCAAGAAACGTGCGGGTCGCCGATACAGCAGCCGTGAGAGATCAAATAAATCCGGTAAGTCGTGTGGAATAGGCGGCCAATATGCAACGGTGTGGGGTCCAACCAGAGAACGTAAACCAGTCCAACGTTAAATCCCGCAAGAAAAATCGCTCTCCAACCGGTGCGGCGTGCCGTAAATCAACCAACAAAATTTAGGCCATACCCGTGACTGCCGACGTCCTCACGCGCGGAGCGCCTCACTCCATCCCAGGCGTCCGAGCTTAGCCACTCATAGTGGCAATCCCGCAGTGGCTAAATAAAACGCAAGTGGGGCCAAACCTGGTAGATATATAGTTCGGCGGTAATATATATCTAACTAGAGAGATAAACCCTGAGTTAAGGGTTACGGAATCAGAACGGTAAAGTGTGTCTTGATAAAGCGAGATATAACATAAATACCTAACGGGTGTTTCCCCTCTACTAGTGACGGTCATCCAACCTACTATAGGAAGTGACATGTGGCAGTTTTGGGTGTCACAGTGTCAAATCCAGCAATTTATGCTGCTCGGGAAATGTTGTCTACCGCATTGGCATGAACAGCCGAGTACTGGTCAAAGTGATCTCGAATAGCATTCTGTATTGATACAGGAGCTTCTGGCGGAATAGTGATTGCCAGATCATGAGGCGAAAGTGGTTGCGCCATCGAGTCGAGATAAAAAGGTGTGTAACCAGTCGTAGCAGAAACTGTGTTGTTAATTGCAAACTCCACCAGAGGCAACTTGTCACCCCACGAATTGGCTGAAGTATCATTGCAACAACACCTGAGGAAAAAAATACTTTCTAATCAGTTATAAACCGGAGGTTGGTGAATCATGCATCAAACAAAATGAAAAATACCTGAGGATGTCTTCATTGATGGCATGGCTTCGCTCATTGCTTGCATTCGACTGTGGATGGTGTGAAGACGTCATAGACAATCTCGTACCAGTAGATTTCCACAGTGTTTGCCAGAATGAAGAAGTAAATCTGGGATCTCGATCTGAAATAATGTTCCTCGGAAGACCATGGAGCTTGAAGATATGCTGCATATATATTGCAGCAGTGTGCTGAGCAGTCCAGGTCATGTTGAATGGAATGAGATGACAGCGATGAGTGAATTGGCACATTACCACAAATATACTGTCGTGCCCGTTAGTGGTGATAGGCAGATCAGTGATCCAGTCAAGTGATACATCAAGCCATTCTGTCTTAGGCACACAATAGCGAATATGTGACTGACCATAAGGTTTGTGTCTCCTCGTTTTCTGGCGTTGGCACACGGGGCACTCCCGAATGTACTGAATTGCTGCCTTCGTCATTCCCGGCCAGTAATATCGGCTACGCAATAAATGGAGCATGCGATTTTTGCCTACATGACCAGAAACAATTGCTGAGTGACACTCATGAAGAAGAATGTGGCGAAGCTGTGTGATCTCACCGTCATTTGTAGGAACTTTGGCAGTAGGTGGAATGTAAAGCTGTCTGCCAAAAATGGTCTTGCGATAGATCAATCCCTGGATGCGTTCGAAATTGCTGACTGTCTGTGATGATGTCGCTGATGCCAGCTTGGATAATATAGATTGTGCAAATGAGTCACGATCATACTGAGATATAATAATGTCGTGAAGCTGATGACCCGATGATGCAGATATAAGAGCAATAAGTGTAGGGTCTGAAGATGTTATATCAGCTGATGAGGTTGCCAATGAGGCAATGTGATGTTGCAGACTATCAGTGAGTTCGAAGAGGGCAGAAATACGTGTAAGGGCATCTACAACCTTATTCTTCTCGCCTGCAATGTGCTCAATCCGAAAGTTGTACTCGGAGAGCTCATCCAACCACCTCGCCTGTTTGGGGCTTAGTGTGGATTTGGACTGGAAATAAACCAGTGGCTGATGATCTGAGCGAACAATAGTCTCTGGAGCTCCCAGCAAGATGTGGCGAAAGAACCGGAAGCCCTCCACAATGGCAAATAGCTCGATCTCAGGAATAGGCCAGCGTCTCTGTGTATCAGAAAGAGTGACGCTGTGATAGCCACATGGCTTCATACCTTTTCCTTGATCCTGCAATACTACTTGGCCAACGTGTGTGCCTGATCCATCGACCTCCATAATAGATGGCAGTTTCTGATCTGGAAGCTGTAGTACTGGAGCATGGCAGATGGCACTTTTGAGATTATCAAATGCCTGCTGCTGCTCAGATTCCCAGACAAACTCTGCATTATTATCCTTTAGGAGACGATTGAGCGGCTCGGCAATCTTGGAGAATTTTGGTATAAATCTCCTAAATTGGCCGACCATGCCCAAGAATGACCGAAGTGGAGACTTGCCATCTTTAGCCATGCGGCGTAGAGGCTGTTTACCAACGGTTGGACCATGGGACACTGGAGGCTGAATAGCCACGACTGCACGGATTCTGTCTTCAATGATTGAAAGGCCTGCCTCTGAGATGTGGTGTCCGATAAAGTCGATGCATCTGACGAACAACTCAACCTTAGAAGGCCTGCTGTAGAACTGATGCTCTCTGCAGCGCTGTAAGAACTGGCGAACTTGCTTCACGTGTGTGTCAAAATCTGGAGTGTACACTATGGTGTCATCCATGAAAATGACTAAGAACTGATCAATGAAGTCAAAGAATGCTCGGTTTCCAACACGCAGAGCGGTCGCAGGAGCGTTAGTTGTTAACCCAAAGGGCATCACTGTCCACTCGTATGAACCATATCTAGTTCGTATTGCTGTCTTATGGATGTCGTCTGGATGAATGGGGATCTGATGGAAAAACTGGTGCATGTGGTGTGATCCTGCTCCCTTATCTATCGCCATCATCACTGACATCACACATGCACATGTGTTTGTGGGATGGTATCTATGCATTATACATCGGATGTTGATATTACACATTGATCATGTACACTTACTGACTCAGTGTAATGTCAGTATATCTACAACATGTATTAACATAGATATTAGTGTGAGTACTGTTATATATAGTTTTATAGTGATGGTATACTCTGATGTGATTCCATGAGATGGTATACACAGTAACTATATATTGTACATGTACTTATTACTGATTGAGTACACTTAAGTAAATTGATATAGATTGATCATACAGGTTTGTCTGTATACCAATGGACAGCATATCACCAGTACAATGTATATCAATGATATAGTTAGTATACTGCTGTAATCCTGTACATCTCATCATAATAAATGATGAGTTAAATGATAAATTTTCACAAGTAGCTCCGATGAGTATCCAACTTGATTAATAGGAGAACAGATGTCCAATCCCAAATCCTCCGGCATGGAACAACTGAGCTAATTCCTGTCTTAACAATCAAGACTGGCATCTTATACTATTTGGGTTTTCAATATAGCACTGGACTTGCAAGTTCTAGCAATATGTCACAGTATGGGTGACGATGGTGTAGTTGGGCTGAGTGTGTGGGTGACGATGGTGTAGTTGGGCTGAGTGCATGGGTGACGATGGTGTAGTTGGGCTGAGTGCGTGGGTGACGATGGTGTAGTTCTTCATGTGGGTGACGATGGTGTAGTTGGGCTGAGTGCGTGGGTGACGATGGTGTAGTTGGGCTGAGTGCGTGGGTGACGATGTTGTAGTTG
>LGRX02016255.1:25290-52006 GCA_001247695.2 Cymbomonas tetramitiformis
GTTCTGACCACTGTAAGGCGATCAAAGCCTGAAATTTTCAGGAGTGGTTGCGTTCCACTGTTACGTGGAACTCTCTTCTGGCCACTGTTACGCGGCTGTCTCCTGTTCTGACCAGTGTTACGCGATCTGACCACTGCTGCGCGATCGAAGCCTGAAATTTTCAGGAGTGCTTGCGTTCCACTGTTACGTGGAACTAAGTGCTGAAAAGCGCTGCGCTGATGATGACTGATATGACTGGTGATGATGATGACTGGAAAGAAATGCGCCGATGATGATGCTGGCGCTGACTCTATAGTGATGCGCTGATGATGATGCTGGTCATGACTGCTGTGACTAATGATGACTGATGATGACTGATGATGACTGATGATGACTGATGATGACTGAAATGACTGATGATGACTGAATAGGGATGCGCTGATGATGATGATTCTGGTGAAACGCGCTGTCCAGGGGGAGCACGTCAGTCAGGCGAGCGGGCCGTTTCTTTCAAGGCGAGCGGGCATTGCGGTGACACGAGCACAACATTTCAGGTGATGCGTGCTAGTTAGGCGATGCATGCGTGTAATCGATACGCTCACTTCAGGCGATCCGCGCATATCGGGCGAAATGCGCATCTCAGGCGATGCACGTGTTACAGGCGAGCGCGCGTTACAGGTGGTGTGTGCGCTCCCGAGGCGACTCAGGCGTTTCAGTCGATACGCGCGTTTCAGGCGATATGCGCATTTCAGGCGAACGCGTCCTTTCCGGGCGCAGGGCGGAACGCGCATTTCGGGCGACACAGGTGTTTCCGGCAGATGCGCATTGCAGCGAAACGCGCACTCAATGTGATGTGCACATTTCGGGCGAAGCGCGCCTTTCAGGCAATTTGCGCATTTCCGATGACGTACGCGTTTCAGGCGTTATGCGTATTCCTGGCGGCGTGTGTGCTTCGGGTGACACGAGCACTTCCGGTGACACATGCGCCCTACTGATACGCACGCTGCAAGCGATGTGCAAGCTTCGGGCGAAAAATGCAACTCGGACTGCGTGAACTGCGCCTTTCAGGTGATGCGCGCTGGCCCGGCGCTGTGCGACATTCAGGCGATGCTCGTCATTCCGGTGAGGCATGCCTGTCGTCGATACACTGGTTCCAAGCGAACTGTGAACTTCGGGTATCGTTGTGCGAAACAGGCGGTGCGCGCGTCTCGGGCGATGCACGTGCTTCAGGCAACGGGCGCATTGCAGCAAACCGAGCATTTCAGGCGATGCGCACATTTCACGCGAAGCGCTCCTTTCCGGCAAACATGCCTTTCGGGCAACACGCGCTATCCTGGTGATGTGCGCCATTCTGGTGATGTGCGCCATTCTGGCGATGTGCGCCATCTGGGCGAAACGCGCCTTTCAGACGGTGTGGGTCGTTCAGGCGATGCGCGCCATTCAGGCGAGTCGAGCGTTTCGGGCGATACACGTGTTTCAGGCGATAGGCGCGTTGCAGCGAATCGATCATTTCAGGCGATGCGCACATTTCGTGCGAAGTGCGCCTTTCGGGCGAACATGCCTTTCAGGCGACACGCGCCATCCTGGGGATGCGCGCCGTCCGGGCGGAACGCGCCCTTCAGGCGGTGTGTGCCTTTCGGGTAATGCGCGCCATTCAGGCGAATCAAGCGTATCAGGCGAAAGGGGCATTTCGGTCAGTACACGCGTTTCATCCATATGCGCATTTCAGGCGAACGCGTCTTTCCGGGCGAACGCGCCTTTTAGACAGAGCGCGCCTTTCAGGCGGAACGCGCCTTTCGGGCCGCACGCGCCTTTCGGGCCGCACGCGCCTTCGTCAGGCTTTTCAGGTGAGGGCAGGAGTCAGGAGTCAGGGAAATGGAGACAAGGGGAGTATACGAGTGAGTAGGGAAGAGCGCGCTTGCGGAGCCGGCAGGTCGCTGCTGCCGGTGGGCTGCGAGCTTGAGGGTGACGTGCGTCTGTTGTGGGCTGCTACCCACCAGTGAAGTTGTTTTCGCGGACCTGCACACCAAGCCATACAGAGCCTCCCCCAACCCGAAAAAGCAAGGAAAGGAGCACAGCCGCTTTGGCCCGGAGGCATGGCTGGAAGGGCCGAAAGCAGGTGTCGCAGTTGGCATGGCACTTGAAAGGTCGCAGAGCTGCGCAAAGCTGGCGTCTCAGGCGCCATGGCTGCGAAGCACTGTACCCGTGCTGAAGAGTCACAACAGAAGCACACTCAACAAAAGTTGCTGACCCAATCTGCTACAAAGTTTGAAAAACCATGTCAGGCACGCACAAGCTGGCCTGAAGTGCACTGAGCCTATGGCTGCCGTGTCACTTCGCGCGCGAGCCTGGTGCCATCACATAGGAGTTCACGCACAAGTGACAACAAAGGAGATCCGAGGAATATTTCAAAACCAACGAAGAGGTTCGGCACCCTGTTAGGTGACACCGTTCCAGCAGAACAAAACAACACTTTGCAATTGGGCATTCACTGCGGCTCGCGTGTCGTGCACCCGGGTCGCGGCACGAGCGGCTCCTGCGGTGAATGCCCCCAACCTGCCACAAGACCCTAGTTGGCGCCCTTCGAGCAGCCAAGCACGAGTTCACGTCGAAATATATGAAAGAAACTGCGGGCAAAGGCGTGCTTCGAGCACACGCATGGCAAAAAGGCATAGGCCAGGTGTCCAAACCCGAGCCGGCGCGTCGCCAACCATGAATTCCCACAACCTGTCATACAGGCCCGTCGGGGAATTCACCGCTGCCAACGCCCACATGGGTCGAATTCACAAAGACACACACAATAAAAACTGAAGGAAAAACATGCGTTCGGCTGCAATGCTGTCAAAAGGTTGCAGTCAGGTGTTTGGACTCGAGCTGGCGCGCCGTCAGCCGTGAATTCCCACAACCTGTCACACAGGTCCGTTCGGGGAATTCAACGTTGCCACAGCCTGCGCAGGTCGAATTCGCAAAGGTAAACATCATACAAACTGTGGGGAAAACATGGGTTCGGCTACAACCTCGTCAAACAGCAAAAGTCAGGTGTCACGGCTCGAGTTAGCGCGGCTACGGTTGTGCATTCCCAAACGCCGGTCACATACGCCGGTTTGAGCATATTCGGCAAGCAAGCCCTGCGAGGTTCGGATTCGCATAGCAAATGGTGCAAAATGTGGCACAAAAAGGCCGGACGCATCGTGCACACACGTGAATACTGCTGAGAGTGCCTGTAACGGTTCGCCGTCGCGGGTGTGAATTTATGATAAACGCAGCTTCGGGCTATCTCGCCGCTACGCGCTCAACGGGAAAAATGCCCCTCTGTGGGAATTCACGAGCGTGTTCTGAATTCGCGAACGTTTTCGGACAGCTGCGGATCTCCACCGCTGCGGAACGGCGACATGCGTGTCTATCGCTGTGCCACGTAAAACATGCCAGGCGGCAACGCGCTTCTGCCGCGTCGGCTCGTAGATTCGCAAAACGGGCGCGGGTCTAACTTGTACTCGCAGACTGTAGATTCAGGCTCAGATGGAAGCATGAAGAGCAGAAAGGCAAACGAGCAACACAGGGGGCAATTCACAGATGAAACAAACACCCCGGCACGACTTCGCACATACATCAGAGTGGCGTGCCGGCACTCTGGGGATCCGAACCAGACTCTTACAAACTGCTAGTGACAAAGCTCTCATGTGGATTCGAAGCATATGTATGCATATATCACATTTAATACTAGGCCACAAGAGGCAACTATCACTATCCCGCAGAATGGTTTTGAAAGGTTCGGATCTATCTTTTCGAAAGCAGGAGCTAGCTAAATACTCAAGCGAGCATAGTGGAAGTCCGTGAATGTCATTGTCGTTTCGGATGCCCTGTGGCCATTGGTTCCCAGTGACAGCGGCGTTTGGTTTCAACGCGCGCTTGCGTTTGCCCTGTCATGCATCGCCGAGACGTCATGTGTGGTCGTGTCGTGATGTCACTTCGTGTGATGTCGTGCTTGACGCTCTGCGGTGCTCGCGGATCGGCACGGGCTGGTCGCGGCGACGTCGATGTAGCGCTTGGCGAGGCGTCGTGCATGATTTATACTGGGAGGGAGATCTGAGCTGGAGGGTGAACGTGATATGCTCCGGGCGCTCGAGCGGACAATGAACTGGGGTAGGACCGTGACTGAGGGGGGAATGCCAATTACTGAAAAAGGGGGTCATGGTTGGGGCGTTTGTTGTCGGCTGAGACGGGCGCGATGGGGGCAAATGCGGTGGGGTCTGACATGGGCTGCGGTAGCGTGACTAAATATGGGGGGCCTGACAGGCCTTTCAGGGGTGCTCGAGGGACCCCTTCTAAGCGTGTTTGTTGTTGTGACAGGTTCGTAAACCATGGTATCGCGATACCATGGTTTACAAAGTAGCCACTAAACCATGAACTTCTCATTAGTATTTGGATTTGGATCCAAATACATGTAACGAAATCCAAATACATGTAGCGAAACTGGACCGCGTGTCATCTTCCATTTCAGTTCGCGCCATCATGCGAAGTCGCGTGTCGCGTGTCGTCACAGTGTCGCACCCCGCGTCGCACAGTGTCCAACTTGCAAGCTTGCGTACAGTTAACAGTAATGTGTAATCACTCACATTTAAGGAAACTCGACGTTAAGGAAGTAGCCAGCGTTCGGGGGGTACCCAAGTCGATGAGTATGGCTGACTGGTCTTTTGTGCTAAGGAAAATCTTCAAAATAAGAAAATGCGGCGCTGGCGCCGCAGGCGGATTTTTTTGAGAAATATCGCCTTTATCTCTGAAATCTTAAGGAATTGTTGGCTGATTGAAACGAAATGACCCACTGCGCATTCTTAGCGATTCTCTTAGGAGCTGGTGCTCGTGGCGCGCGCGCGGGGCGGGGCGGGGGGTACCCAAGTCGATGGTGCCCGAAATTTCCCCGAAACTCTGAACGGCCGGCCGGCGCAGGTCACGTACGCACGCGCGGTTGACGTGCTCGGAGCGGAAGGCCATTCGCTCAAGATTCGAAACCGTGTGGACATCGACGCGGACGAGTAGGAGAAGACCGCCGACGTACCCGAGGCGGTGTCGTTGGCGGCCGCTCGCTGGAGAAGCGCCGCCTACTCGGAGGTCTCCGAACGCGATGCTGGACGGATTCGAGTCAGGGGGTCAGGGGTCTGCCTGTCAGGGCTGCCTGGGGTCCTAGATACCCGGGTCTCAGCACTGAATCTAAAGGCCGCCCTTTTGGCTGTTCTGTCTACCTTATCATGAAGTCTGTCATTGTTGTGTCCTCTAATCCATTTAATCAAAAGCTTTTCTTGTCCTAATGTATTATAATATCCTAGCTCTTCCAAGATCGTTCTGATTGCTACCAGGTCCCTTCTGTTTGTTTCTTGCATCAGATCTCCGATGTTCAAAGATCCGGGGTCTCGGTTAACGGCACTCGGATGGTTGCCATGGAGTCGATTACATGGGTGAGAGGGGTCATAGTGTTCAGAATTTCGATCTTCCGATCCTGAAGTAACTTTCTAAGTCCTAGAATTTCTGCCGTGGTAGAGCTGGGTTTTTGAATAATGTTTTCAGTGATGCCTGCTGTAGAGGAGGTAATTGGAGCCTCCCTAGGTATATTATGTTTGCCTAACGGTTGGGATTGTGCCTCCTTCCTCAAATTTCATATATGCTGCTCCGCAGCTTGAGAAGGACGTGCTCTTGTATCGTGAGCCATCGCTTGCAAAATCAAAAGGAACTCTTGTTTCATCCCTTTCTCTCGTGTCCTGTTCCTCATCTTCTGAGGCGCTAGGGCAACTTAAGTCACTATTCTCTGCTGCACATGAGTGATTTTTACACCGCCTCACTTTAAACAAGTCTTTGAGCCTTTGTGCGACATATACCAGGTATTTTTTTGTCCTGTGTAGTTTCCTCTTCCTTAATGCATGCTAAGTTGTTGTTTTCCACTTTTAGGATATTGTGCTCCACTGGTAATAGAATTGTTCCGTCCTGCAGAAGCTGGCAATCACTGATTTTGAGACTTTCTCTCGTCCTGGCATCTAGATTGTACCTCCCTTCCCCGTCATTGTTGTAACGTTCCAATTGAAGGGTGCCTAACTCATTGTTACTGCTTCTGATTTTTACTAGTTCAATTTCTTCCTGACACAACCCTGATCCCTTCCAGCAAAGCATGCCTTCCTCCGGGGCTTGTGGCGTATCTTTGTACTTGTGTTTAACCCTCCGTAGCTCAGTTTCAGAAGCATCACAAAGGATTTCAGCTTGAAGGGCTAGGAACCATGCGGGTGGGTTTGCTCCTTGGAGACTGTGTTTCATTCTAAGTTCTTCCCATTTTAACATGAGCCCTCCGCATGGTTGAAGGAAAGAGCCCATGTACTTGAGGTTCCGGGTTGCCACAAGCATACTTATCTTGTCATACACCGGTTTAGGAAGTGAAGAGTAGAGGAAGGTTTCCATTTCCTCATAATCCTGCGATGTGCAATGTTTAGTGTCAATGGAGTACCCGTATTTTGATAATAAATAGCTCACCCGTTTGAATCAGTTTCACGGTTATTACATTTATCTGCAGCTTTCTGAAAAGGGAGGTGGTGAGAGAAAGGTGAGCCCTGAATATTGAGTTCCCTCATCTCGCTTTCCATGATGTAACTTGCCATTTTGCTCCACGTGCTGGTATTTTCCTTGTAGAGGTGTGCATTTGGAATATTTTGTGGTCCGTGGGTGTTCAGGCCGCTCTAGTATTCAAACTCAGAGGTGTTGCACAGTGTGATTACAGTTTCCGTGATACATGTGGCATGCCCTCCAAGCCCCCCTTCATCCGTAATGCGGCGTAAATATTAGTCAAAGCGCCGGTTTTTAACTCGTCGCAGAAATTTCAATTAATTTTCAGCTAGTCATTCGATTGACTGATTTATTTATTTTTCAATTGGGCAGGCGGCTCACGAAGAGTGTGATATATATATATAGTGAGATATATATTCACAGCTCGGGAAACAGTCAGGAACTGGTGAAACGGCTAAGACAATTTGATAACACAATTACTCAGGGTTTTGTGTGTGTCGGATTGTCGCTCGGAGAACACGAGACAGGCTGCAAGTGACACTCGCAGGGGTGACACAGAAAGGGGGTTGACTGTCAGTGACACAAAGTCACCCCCTTCATGACACCACCTCACCCCGAAGGTGTGAGGTCACAGGCAGGATGTAGCAATTCACCCTAGGTCCTAGCTAGTACACAAATGTTACTCGGCCCAATGGGACCTTTTTCAGTCCATCTAGTGGCGGATCCCCGCGTGGGCGATGGCTAAGTAACTGCTACAGCAAGCTAGGAGTGCCAGACCAATCACGGCTCTGGCGATGTGTTGTCGATCGTTGAATGTAAGTCAGTGGCACCACCGGAACCCTGCAGCTTCGGAGTCCAATACTTCGGCGGGGCAAAGGCAGGCCACTGCTCGTCGTCACTGCCGTCGATGAATGCCGCAGCATTGAGCGCCGCGCCGTCAGGTGAGGCAGGTGGCGACACATCCTCAGCAGAGTCCGAGGAGTAAGGGTTCGCATCGTGATCGAGAGTCGGCTCCTCCGGCTCCTCCACAGTGTCAGACTGAGGGTCGTCGGGAAGTCGGATGTGCATGGCCGCCGCAGAAGGCGGCTTCTCCTCAGCCGCCTTAGCAGGGGCGGCAGGTGGTGCCGCTGGGGCGGCGATTGAGCTGGGAGGAGCAGGGCGTGCGGACGCCTTCATTGCCGTAGGAGGCGCACGCCCAGGAGCAAATGACTCCGCGCATGCATAAGGGCACACCCCCTTGGTGCCGGGGTGTGCGTCAGTGAGGCCCCACATGCGGAAGCGGGTCATACACGGGAATCCCGTGCCTGACCACCTGCGGAAGAGTGCGTTGGCCGTTGGGCGCATCGGCCACCCATGCCCCCTTCACAGGTGCAGCGGAGCGGGGCTCGCCAAAGCCGAAAGCGCGGGCGTCAGGGTGCTTCTGCCGAGTGTAACCCCCCCCCAGGCGGGGGCGGCTCCGTCGGCGGAGGCGGTGGACGGTCGGAGAGGACGGCGTGCTTGGCCTCGTCCCTCCATGCCGTGCGGATGCGTAGACACAAACTCGCAAACGAAAATGCGGCACCTGCACGCAACTCACGCAACACCACCAGATAAAGAGGGGCGGTGTGGGGTGAGGCCTTGGCGGAGTCCGCCAGGACGTGCCACAGGTCCTGCATACGCTTGGAGTCGGGGTACGCGTTAATCTTCATGTGCTTGTCCCCCAGTGCCCGAATAACGGCCAACTGAGGGGCAGGGTCGGTGGTCTCGTCGATGATAGTACTGCGCAGCTTCAACCAGAAGCGGTCAGTGTCAGGGTCAGGCACGCCCTCCACCTCGTAACGAAGGCGGTGAAGTGCAAAACGTCCGTCTCTCACCAGGGTTGGTAATGGAGACCTCGTGGTAGAGGGAGAGGGCATTCCCCCTCAAAACAGACGGAAGAATCGCGAAGAGGCGGCTCGTTGACAGTGACGTGGTAAGCGTCATAGTCGTGCTCGACGTCCAGCAGCTTGGCGACCTCCTTGTAGTTGATGGGGAACAGCACGTGTCGAAGCCCAGAAAGCAAAATGTTGAAGTCAGCCTCGGCGCCGGCGTTGTCAAAGGTGTAACCCACGGTGTCCTTGAAGCCAGAAGCTCGCAGAAAACGAAGAAGATCGGCGGAGTAGTTGGAGGCATACGCGAGGTGCTCAGCGTACTCCTCCTCTCTGCCCTCCTCCACAGGTGTCGACAAAAGAACGTCGGGATCGTTGAAGTACTGGAAAGCCGAAGGCGAATCGTGAAGATAAGGTACCTGCGAGCGCAATGATGACGTGCGCACCACTTTCCTCGGCAAAGGGGTCGTGGTGCGCGATGCGGTTCCGTGGGAAGATGGCGTAGGCGTAGATGGTATGTTTCCAGAGCGGGCCGCTCTGAGTGCGGCTGCGAGTCCAGATTGACGTGCTTGAGACATGTTGAAAACGAAGATGAAAACGTAGATGCGTAGATACGAAGTGGTAAATTAACCGAAAATTGTTGAAGATGCGCGGAAAAGTTCCGAGAGATACGTGGCCGCAAATAGACACGTTGTAGATACGTGGAAGCAGTTGTAGATACGTTGAAACGGAGACACGTTGAAGATACGTTGCGGCGAAGATGCGTAGATGCGTAGATACGTGTAGATGCGGGAAATAGCCAAAGCACCGTTCACGAAAATACGTGGAACAGGCCGATAACCTCACGAAGAGTGTGATATATATATAGTGAGATATATATTCACAGCTCGGGAAACAGTCAGGAACTGGTGAAACGGCTAAGACAATTTGATAACACAATTACTCGGGGTTTTGTGTGTGTCGGATTGTCGCTCGGAGAACACGAGACAGGCTGCAAGTGACACTCGCAGTGAGGGGTGACACAGAAAGGGGGTTGACTGTCAGTGACACAAGGTCACCCCCTTCATGAGCGGCCCTTGAATATTTTATTTGTGCCAGTTGATGCAAGGGGTAATAATATAGTTTATCCCTTGAGTTGATGTACTGTATAGACCTATAGACAATAGAGCCCTACAGTAGAGCCTACCTTGTCCAACGGAACGGCAAAACGTCCAAAACCCTACAGTTCTGTTGAACAGACCTCGCTCGAATGAATCACCCGACTGCTGAAGACTGAATATTGAGGCAACTGGGATACTACATTGTATCTCAATTCAGGATCCGACCGCTGTCTTAGAGCACGAGAATTTTCGCCTTTCCGCTTCCAAGAAACCCGAATCAAGCTATGGATCCTCAGGTCGTTCGGAGGATAAACGTAATTGAGTGTTTGCAAGAAGATAACGAGGATGTGCCCCCACCTCCTGAAGACGCTGCTGAGTTATGGACCGAGGAAGAAATACACGCATACTTTGAATCGGGCGGAGAAATTGTCCCTGCACCGAAAAAAAAGTTTCCTCAGAAGGCTGCGAAAATGAAAGCCATGCGTATCCATAAACTAGGTGGGGAACGTTACGCGGTCTCAGTCCTACCACCGGGCTACACAGTAAAAATATCGAAGGTCGCACCAGGCTTTAGAATAACAGATTTCACGTGATGGAACACGCGCGATACCTCAAGACTGTGCGATTACTACTTGCAAGATCTCTTTCTTGTCAGTTGTATTAATGTGCATACAAACAGCTGTGCACGCAAACACGCGATCGCCTCGGCGGGCGGGAGTTCTTAGCAGGAAATTGTGATTCTGGAAGTAGAAGTTGATGGCCCTGTACTATTTTATACGTTTTCTGCAGGTGGCTTGGAGCAGCTGCAGCTGGAGACAGACTTACCCACACCAGCAGCCGGCGCCGGCGAGGTGGTGATAAAAAGTTACGCCTGCGGAGTCAATTTCAGCGATACCCTGTACGTTTACCCTTCATATGCAAGACTGACGGCGGCATATTAGTTGTTGACACGTTGCATCTTTGCTCATATTGTGAATTTGTAACTTGCAGAATTGCAGCCGGGAAGTACAACGTGCGGCCCCCTCTTCCGTTCTCCCCAGGTCAGCAACCCAGGAGACCGCTGACTGCATTATTTTTGTGGCAGCTCCGAGTACTTCGTATACTACGTGCATACAATTCGCAGCCGCATGTTTTACCTCTTGCGCGATCGAAACAACTCAAGCGAGCGTGGTGTCTGCTACGCTTCGGGACTTCAGGTTTTGAGATGGCAGGAGAAGTTGTCGAGATAGGCGCAGAGGTTGACAGCAAGTGGCAAGGTCGCCTCGACTGGCCTTCGTTCTCTTCCTTCCCACCTATCTGCTTCCATGCCTGCTTCCCGGCCTCGCGCGAACGTGCGAGCGAGCCTGCCTTAAGTAAGAAGTCTTGCTCACGAAGTAACTATTTGCCTTCGTGCCATTGCCTTCGTAGATTCAAAAGAGTACTTTGTTCTAAGCGGCGAGACCTTGCCCGGGTCATCACTGTTTACTGGGTCTGACGCCACGTTGGACCGCTGCATACTCAGTTGGCGATCGTGTAGTTGGGCAAGCTGGCTGGGGAGGATACGCCGAATACGCCGTTGTGAAAGCCAAGTCGCTGGTTCCCGTGCCCGATAGTCTAGACTACTGCACCGCCGCAGCTTTCCCTGTAGCCTACGCTACGAGCCACATTGCTCTAAGCTATAAGGTAGGCAAGCTTGCCCACGATCCCCCCTATACCATAGCTGTGCATTCTGATGGAGCTACATATCGTCGTCTCTCCCACACTGCGGCACATTGGTCGCAAGGGACACAAGGTTGATGTGCTCATGTTGTGAAGCTCTCGCATCCCCGACGCTGCCCTCCGCCGCAAAAGGTGAAACACAGCACGCTGCTGCTGTTTCTGGACGGAAGAGACGCGCGCATCAACGAACAGCCCTCGCAGGGCGTCCAGGCGAGCTTGACCTCAGGCATGGGGCGCACGGCAGGCTCGCCTGCAGCCCGGGGAGACGCTGCTTGTACACGGAGCCTCCGGAGGGGTTGGCTTGACCGCAGTTGAGCTCGGTGCTGCCATGGGTGCCACTGTGGTGAGACGAGGACCCCACGTCCCTTTGGCCCGAGTCCCATCTTGGGGCAACCGTGCCTGCAGCCTGTTGTACACTACCAAGCTGGAAACCTTCGAGACTGATGTCGAGAACATATTGCGGGAGTCCAAGGATTCACTAGGGCTGATATGTGTCTCTTGCTTGGAGTTGCCAACGACTACATATTAGCATTGACTGGCGCATGCTCGGTTCGTAGTCGAAACGGCTACTGTAGCCATAAGCGTTGCAGGTATCAACTGAAGCAGTCAGCGATATGGCTATGCTTGGAAGCAGTCGTCTGGTCCTGTCGTCAACTTCACGGCACCTGTGCGAGGTCGTCATGTTATCAGCGTTTTGGGCAGCGCCGATCAAGTCACCCCAGTATCAGCGTTGCGGGTGACATTCAAAGCAGTCATTTAATTCAAACATTACTGTTGTGGCTCTAGACTGAGTGAACGCAAGCCATCTTCAGTGATGTGGGTTATCATCATTGTGAATGCTTGAAAGCATCAAAAGCCCAGCGGCCTGTGCTTTGTGGGGCGTGGCAGATTGCTACGGCAAGCACAGAAGCCAAGCTGCAGATTGCAAAGTCGAGGGGCGCTCATCATGGCGTGCTGAGCTCCGCCAAAGACATGCACCAGCAGGCACTAGCAGCACCCCTCACGCCTCACACGGCAGCACCCCCCTCACACTTCACGCGGAAGCACTCCCCTCACACGCATCTACAATAAGGATCCTCCTGTACCACCTTAAACCAAGAATGAAGGGGCGTGATTTTTCAAGCGCCAGAAAATCCTTTGCATGCTCTCTGCTAAGGACACAGGGGGACAAATCCCATTCTGTACATTTGTTGTGGCACGGTCCCCTCCTTGCAGACTCATTCTTGCTGGCCGCACGGTCAGTCGTATAGGAAATTTCCGGCAACGCCCGCTTGGATAACTTTAGGGCCGCCACGTGGCGGCCGTATCTCACGACTTGTCCAGCTGCAGGTGCTGAAGCTCACTGACGAGAAAGGAGTGGATGTGGTGTATGACCCTGTGGGCGGAGAGTGCTGGGACGCTTCCATGAAATGCATCGGTGTGTGAATTTTAGGCTTCCCTGCTTTTTGACTTAGCACTCGGTGGCCTCAGCTGCTACACACTGGTGAACTGAAAAGATCCAAGCATACGTGCATGATTGTTGTGTGTTTAAGCTCACAGATAGGTGCACGCCTCCTGTTTGTGAGCATTCTGTTGTCCACCGGGTCTCGCTGCAGGGTTTGAGGGTCGGCTGCTAGTGATTGGCTTCGCTTCTGGTAAAGTCCCGCAAATCCCAGCGAATCAGCTGCTTGCCAAAAACATCGACGTGCTTGGGTTCTACATTGGAGCATATTTCAATGAACGGTGCGTTCGGCTCACATTTGTGTGTATCACACATCTTTCACGTATTCTTACTTACGAGTATCGAGCTGGCATGTTGACATGTCGATGATGTTGATGATATCAAACGAAGAATTCAGATGATGCATGTTTTCGCGGTGCTCAATTTACTTGTTTTAGATCAGGGGGACACAATAATGAGCTGGTTGAGTGGTTTCATCGGGCGGGTATGGCGCTTATGCACTACCTACTCTCTAAGGGAGCTAGCATACAGAAGGTTGCACGGTGCCAGAAGCTCGTGTTGGGAAGTCGTGTCATTTATTGCTGAGGTGACCTGTACAGTTTCTGCTTATGATGGATGGTCGTAAAAGAAATTAAGAGATTCATTCAGGAATCGCATGCATTGATATATACCTCAGAGATATCTTTGTGTCATGGTTGCTGCAGAGTGGAGGTGGCTCAAAAGTCTTTTGAGGAATGCATGGAAATGCTGATGCAAGGGAAAATCAAACCCCTCGTATCCGATACATACCCATTAGAGCAAACAGCAACAGCAATAGCACTTGTGCGTGATCGAAAGGCTGTCGGCAAAGTTGTTGTAACCATCGGAAATAGCAATTAGAATTCAGTGGTGCTCCGGGCGGCGATTAACTGCCGGGCAGCATCCAAGGTTATTACCCAGCAGAGTCCACAAAGAGCACCAAATTATATCATTAGGCGTAACTCATCTACTAAAGTATCCCCCTCAATAACAAATGTCAAATTCGAGTACAAAAGATAGATTAAGTAGAGTATGGATTATGGGTTTGATTGATTTTGAAACTGTGTGAACCGGGTTTACGATGTGAGTGGTGCAGAATATGGGTTTTTTCAAGTAGTATTCGTTGAAAAGAGATTTGCTTATAGGATCAGAGAGCTTGATTGTATAATAGTTTCTACGTTGGATCCTGAATCTGAACATTCTGAACATTTTTTTGTATGCATGTTACTTGCAATAATGACTTGGCGGATTGAGGCTCACTTTCTTTCGCGTATATACAATTGTTATATCGTTCACATATACTCATTTTGCCGCTGAAGGCTGTGTGTGTGTGTGTTGGCATGCAGATTCAATCGTGTGTGTGACGTACTGTGCCTTGGCCATTGCATGTGTTTGACGACGCTCCCGTGATATGTAATTGCCAGCAAAGCCCGGTTTACGAAACCGTTCATACCATTGCGGGATTGGTGAGAATGGTCTTCGGCACGTGATGTTAGAACCACCTTCCTCGTATGTCGTCAATTGTCGCCAATTGTCACCCCACAATAAATTGACACGAAGAGACCCGCTCTGGGCACTGCACTCTTATTTCGTCAATCGTCGTCAATTTTCAGCACACAATAATGTGACAGTGGGAGACCCGCTCTAGGAACTGCATCTCTTATGCCGTCAATTGTCGTCATTTTTTTGCACACAATAATGTGACAGTGAGCGACCCGCGCGCTCTGAGCACTACTGCATATCTTATGTCGTCATTTGTCGTACACACCGGAGCAAGCCGCCAGGGCATTTATCACGGCTCGTTTTAAGATTTTGCATTTGGAGCGTAGCTTTGAAACACGTCTGAACTACCCTGCGCCATCGGCCAATCAGCGCAGCGTAAATCGTTCGAGGTTTGTGCGTGCCCCGTCGCTTTGCCTCACGACCATGACCTCACGGCGATCAACATGATCGAGTCTGTCGCGACAGGGTCCCGATTTTGATGGACACGATCTGAGTAACAGTCGAAAAACTACTGTTTGTGCTACTGCTTATTCAGAACGGAATATGCAGCGTCCTTCGGTCATGTTTATGTGTGGTTTACATTGTGAATCGCTGTACCGGGAGGCACAGCTCAGGGCTATGCCCCAAGGCGTATGCCCCATGGGTATGCCCCGAGGCGTATGCCCCATGGGTATGCCCCGAGGCGTATGCCCCATGGGTATGCCCCGAGGCGCATGCCCCATGGGTATGCCCCGAGGCGTATGCCCCATGGGTATGCCCCGAGGCGTATGCCCCATGGGTATGCCCCGAGGCGTATGCCCCATGGGTATGCCCCGAGGCGCATGCCCCATGGGTATGCCCCGAGGCGTATGCCCCATGGGTATGCCCCGAGGCGTATGCCCCATGGGTATGCCCCGAGGCGTATGCCCCATGGGTATGCCCCGAGGCGCATGCCCCATGGGTATGCCCCGAGGCGTATGCCCCATGGGTATGCCCCGAGGCGTATGCCCCATGGGTATGCCCCGAGGCGTATGCCCCATGGGTATGCCCCGATCGTGCATGCCCCACTCGCGAATAATGGGGAATTATCGGATATTCACATAAGTGAGCGAGTGGGGAAAATAATCGATGACAAAGCAGATTTCAGGAGAAGATCTGTAATGAAATGATTCATGGTAGATTCCAGGAGAAGATCTGCAATGGCAATACAAGTATCATGATCTGCCTGATGATTGGTGGAGGAGTAACAGAATCAGGCATGGTCTGCTGGTAATTGGCCGATGACAGATGTCAATCTAGGAATCCTGCTAGTGAGTTAAAGAGCAACATGATGAAAGGGGAAGCTTGGGAAAAGTGAACCTCAGTTAGTGTTGATCAAGAGAAATTAAGGACAAGTTGTACATGTTAGTGTTAGGCTGTATGCCAGGACTGAACATAAGGATATAGATGTTATAGGTTTGCGACCATACATTATATCGAAAAGTGATTGTAATACTAGGCTGTATAGCCAGTGTTTGTCATGAAAGTAAACAGTGGAATGTAAGGCTAGAAGCCTATGTGAAGCACCAAAAACAGTAAATAAGATAAAAAGAAAAGAAGAAAGATAAAAGAAAAGAATAAAGAAAAAAAGAAAAGAAAAAGAAAGAATAAGTTATCAGATATGCGCTGGTACAATCGCTTTGTGTGTACCCTTGTATGCCCCGTCGCGCCGGGACACGCGTCTTGATTATCACGGTCTGATTTAACTATCGGATGCCTCTGTTGCTTGGTACAAATCGCACAATGCGTGGTGGTAAGCCAGAGTGAATACAATAATTGGCTGGTGAATACGCCTTGAATCGCCCGTATCTTCAACGGTCAAGTCAATGAACATCGGGCAACATGAACGATGTAGCACTCATGTCGGCTGCGAAAAAACTATGTATGTGTTAACATATGCCCAAGTACGGATGCTCGAGTTTAACGAAGTATGCACAACTTGATTCCATCCCGATGTTGTCCAAGCAGGATATCACACGAAGGATGTTGTATCCACAGAGTGATATATGCAGCTCTGGCATTATGCATACAACAAATACAGCGCATCGTGTGCAGTATTCACCAACTTCTTTCAGCTCTCTGTCTGGTCCGCAATACGTAGTGCTGCCCGAGTTTCATGTTTTGCCGGTAGCCCGAAGGAGTACTCGATCAGCTGATGTCATATAGAATGCAAAGCTTGCTTGCTGAAATTAAGTATAACTAAGAGTGCATCATGTACAATGTACAATTGTTCAAAATTTCGCACTAAATGGTCGCGTCTTGCATCAGGTTTTGAATTGACACTTACTAAAAACCGGTCCGATCACATATGGGAGTGGTGCATCATTTGTACACGACGTCATTGATATCACACCGATGTGTGCTGACAGTGTGAAGCACTCGCATGTGGTATACACCATAATCATCCCATAACACGCGTTAGATGTTGAAGCAGTCGCCAAACATCCTTAATATGGGCAATACATGCTTCCAGTCGGTAGTTGTAACAAAGGGGAAGAATGTTTCCTTGTATTCGGTAGAAAATGAAATTAATGTAGGCCAATACGGCGAGGCTTCACAATCCGCTCTGGGTCGCCCTCTACACTGAGGGCAAATTGACGTTCACTTTCGTCTGGATACATTCTACGTAATGTATTCATGCCTGCTTCGATCACCTCCTCGGAATGCAATAGCACCTGCAAAAAGGAAACCGATGCATTTGAATCTGCTTGGTGCTGGTTTATTGTGGTTTGGGTGAGCCAGGTTTATCGCTGAGGACTTACCTGAGGGAAATTTTCGATGATGCGACAAACACAGTCGGCTGCACAATAAGCCCAAATCAAACATTCCCATCATTAATCAAATTAGTATTTTCAAACGTAAAAATGCTCATACTTTGATCACCACCAGTCGTGATGCCAGTACAAGTAAAGGGACATCGAAATCCGTCATCAAGGTCGATGCACTCTGCAGCGTGTTAAGGGTGAAACCTGGGAGGTGGCGGCACAGGGCGGTGATTGCCCTCTGCAGCGTGTCAAGGGTGAAACCTGGGAGGTGGCGGCACAGGGCGGTGAATGCCCTCTGCAGCGTGTCAAGGGTGAAACCTGGGAGGTGGCGGCACAGGGCGGTGAATGCCCTCTGCAGCGTGTCAAGGGTGAAACCTGGGAGGTGGCGGCACAGGGCGGTGAATGCCCTCTGCAGCGTGTCAAGGGTGAAACCTGGGAGGTGGCGGCACAGGGCGGTGAATGCCCTCTGCAGCGTGTCAAGGGTGAAACCTGGGAGGTGGCGGCACAGGGCGGTGAATGCCCTCTGCAGCGTGTCAAGGGGCACGAGCTCGTCAGAGTTGGCCCATCCAGCCGCGGTTCTCAGCACAATGTCGGGGCACTTCTCAACGACACAGACCACGTTCGCGCCCGGAACCGCCGCGCTCACGGCCGCCACTTGCCTGTGCCCCGGCACCAGGTCGAAGGCATTCCTCGGGACTCAGCCTCTCCCGGTGAGCCCGCAGCCCGCACTAAACCTACGCTCCGCTTCGAGCCTGCCGCGGTGTTTTCACTTCGTTACGAAGCACTGAGTGCGCATGACGCAGATAAGTAGACCGCGTGCAAGGTGTTAAAAACAGCGAGGTGCAAATAACAGCCAGGTCTACGCACCTACCACTGCAGTCATACACCTGAGAGTGCAGTCATACGCCTGCTTGTGTGCGAGGTTCACGCAGTGCAGTCATACACCTTAGAGTGCAGTCATGCACCTGCTAGTGCAGTCATACACCTGAGAGTGCAGTCATACACCTGCTTCTGTGCGAGGTCCACGCAGTGCAGTCATACACCTGAGAGTGCGGTCATACACAGTCTGCTAGTGCAGTCATACAACTGCTAGTGCAGTCATACACCTGCTAGTGGGCGAGGTCCACGCAGTGCGCTCAACCACCTGCTGGTGCAGTCATACACCTGCAAGTGCGGTCATACACCTGCTAGTGCAGTCAACACCTGCTAGTGCAGTCATACACCTGAGAGTGCAGTCATGCATCTGAGAGTGCAGTCATACAACTGCTAGTGCAGTCATACACCTCCTAGTGCAGTCATACACCTGAGTGTGCCGTCATACACAGTCTGCTAGTGCAGCCATACACAGTCTGCTAGTGCAGTCATACACAGTCTGCTAGTGCAGCCATACACTTGCTAGTGCAGTCATACACAGTCTGCTCGTGCAGCCATATACAGTCTGCTCGTGCAATATGCATACACAGTCTGCTAGTGCAGTCATACACAGTCTGCTAGTGCAGGTCGCCACACAGTCTGCTAGATTGCGGTCATACACAGTCTGCTCGTGCAGCCATGCACAGTCTGCTGGTGCAGCCATGCACAGTCTGCTGGTGCGGCCATACACAGTCTGCTCGTGCAGTCATACACAGTCTGCTAGTGCATGCATACACAGTCTGCTAGTGCAGCCATACACAGTCTACTTTCGATGCAACCATACACAGTCTGCTAGTGCAGTCATACACAGTCTGCTCGTGCAGCCATACACAGTCTGCTCGTGCAGTCATACACAGTCTGCTCGTGCAGTCATACACAATCTGCTAGTGCAGCCATACACTGTCTGCTAGTGCAGCCATACACAGTCTGCTAGTGCAGCCATGCACAGTCTGCTCGTGCAGCCATACACAGTCTGCTAGTGCAGCCATGCAGTCTGCTAGTGCAGCCATACACAGTCTGCTAGTGCAGTCATACACAGTCTGCTAGTGCAGCCATACACAGTCTGCTCGTGCAGTCATACACAAGTTTATGTGAACTCATTCACCTGAGAGTGCAGTCATACACAGTCTGCTCGTGCAGCCATACACAGTCTGCTAGTGCAGCCATACACAGTCTGCTCGTGCAGTCATACACAAGTTTATGTGAACTCATTCACCTGAGAGTGCAGTCATACACAGTCTGCTCGTGCAGCCATACACAGTCTGCTAGTGCAGCCATGCAGTCTGCTCGTGCAGCCATTTACACAGTCTGCTATTTGCAGCCATACACAGTCTGCTAGTGCAGTCATACACAGTCTGCTAGTGCAGCCATGCACAGTCTGCTAGTGCGGAGTCATACACGATCTGCTAGATTGCAGTCGTAGATAGTCTGCTAGTGCAGCCATGTACACAGTCTGCTGTTTTTGGCCATGCAGTCTGCTCGTGCAGCCATACACAGTCTGCTAGTGCAGCCATACACAGTCTGCTCGTGCAGCCATGCATGATCTGCTCGTGCAGCCTTTGTCTGCTGAACATGCCTTACACAGTCTGCTAGTGCAGCCATACACAGTCTGCTAGTACGGTCATACACAGTCTGCTGGTGCAGTCATAGATAGTCTGCTGTTGCAGCCATACACAGTCTGCTGGTAGCCATACTTTGATCTGCTAGTGCAGCCATACACGATCTGCTGTTGCAGCCATACGATCTGCTCGTGCAGCCATGCACAGTCTGCTAGTGCAGCCATGCACAGTCTGCTAGTGCAGTCATACACAGTCTGCTCGTGCAGCCATGCACTGCTAGTGCAGCCATACACAATCTGCTAGTGCAGCCATACAGTCTGCTGGTGTGACCATACACAGTCTGCTCGTGCGGCCTTTGATCATCTGCTAGTGCAGCCATACACAGTCTGCTGGTGCAGTCATACACAGTCTGCTCGTGCAGCCATACACAGTCTGCTAGTGCAGTCATACACAGTCTGCTCGTGCAGCCATGCAGATCTGCTAGTGCAGTCATACGATCTGCTGAATTTTTGGCCATACCTGATCTGGGTGCAGCCATACACAGTCTGCTAGTGCAGCCATGCAGTCTGCGTGCAGCCATACACAGTCTGCTAGTGCAGCCATACACAGTCTGCTCGTGCAGCCATACACAGTCTGCTAGTGCAGCCATACACAGTCTGCTAGTGCAGCCATACACAGTCTGCTAGTGCAGTCATTAAAGCCATATCAGCTTGAAAGCCACATGGCACCAAAACACAAGAGCGCTGCGCTGAGGTCGAGTAAGCAGGCCACCTTGTGAGCAGAGCTGGTTGAAGCCCGAGCAGCGCCATCTTGAGAAGCACCCCCAACGCCACGTGTCAGAAACTTGACAACTGCAGGCCTTGTGAGCAGAGCTGGTTGAAGCCCGAGCAGCGCCATCTTGAGAAGCACCCCCAACGCCACGTGTCAGAAACTTGACAACTGCAGGCCGCCTTGGCTCTCACCGTACGTTGGGAACTAAAATTCTCAAAAGTTCCTGACAAACTTCAGCAAACGTGATGCCTACAGTATTTGAGAAAGGAATGTCGCGCGGTGGGTCCTGAGAGGCGCTGAAATTAATTCAAAACACACGATTTCATTTTGTAGCTCGTGCAGGACATCATGATGCCGCCGCAAACTCGCCCAACAAGGCACAGCGCTTGAAGGTACGTAAGATTTACTCCCACCATCTTCGTTGCTATGTCATTGACTAGGGACTAACTTTCGCCAGGTGCCCAGTGAAAAAGTTCTATTCGAACATTGTGTCCATATCCCGACAGCAATTTGACTCTGTCTGCTTTGCCAGAGCGTGTGTGAAGTCCTTCTCACGAAACTAAACACATTGATAATTCACCCTCTCAGAAGCCCCTACAAGCAGTTCTTTCGCCAGAGTTGTAGTCGCCGTAGAACACACCTGTGGCTCAATGGCACGAAAATCAGACCATTGGGAGAAACCTCGAGCGGCTGTTCTATAGCGCAATGCTGCGAACAGCAGGCAGGGATGCTTGCCCACGCACCTCCGGGTTCTTGTGCAGCATGCTGACAACGTCAACGTCGGGCAAAAACCTTTCTAGGTTATCCACAGAGCATTTCAGAGCATCTGCAGGCGTAACATCTCGATATCATCCAGAGCCCCCCAATGTAGATTAGCTCCAAGTTTTGTTTTCCAGCGACCAAGTGTCAGGACTGTGTGATGGCACACGATAATTAACTTCAAGTTTGCGAATGATCAGAACAGAAGCAGCATTTCATAAGCGCCAGGATTTGACAAGTGCTGGTAAAGCAGTCAGGCTGAGACCAAAAGGCAAGGTAGCGTTCGAAAGCACTTCATACCGACGTCTCGATAAATGGATCGCAGAGTCCCCTCAGGCGCAAACTTCGCACCGACGTTGACCAGTCGCAAAACCTGTCGCAAGAAGCAAATATTCGATCTGCTAAATATCACGTACTTGACCAGAATTCACCTTTATGATCTCAGAACACACCTGTACTGCGGAGGCACCGAGGGAGTCCCAAAACTTCTCCACGGCTGGCTCCCATTCTGCGTGCATCTTCTCGAAAGTTGAACTATATGATATATTCTTATCTCTTCCGTATCCATAATATCTATCAAAACTTCTCTCGCTCTTCTGTCGTTCTGCGACTACGAAAGCCGTACGCCGGTTTCGGGCGAACCTCGGTCGCTGAGAACGTCTGTTGGTTTGAACATGGTCCAGAGGCCGCGCGGGGCACCAAGTCCCGTGCAAAGCGCCCCTTCCCAGTTCAGCTAGACTTCGAGGGAACATCTACCGGTAGTAAGTTGCCCAAATTTTCTTGGCCCCAACTTGTGCAAATCAAGTACAGTAGGGCTCTGACGTGAGATAGCATCGGAGCATGCATCCTTGTCGTTGTGACACTCACACTCGACACTCGACTGGAAGGCCGAAGGGGTACGCGTGAAGGTCTCGGCCAGTTCTCTAAACCGGTTCCTTAATGCCAATGTCACGGCCTGATCCCAATTACAACACATCACAACCGGGTCATGTCACGGGCATTTAGGAACCGGTTTAGAGAACTGGCCGAGACCTTCACGAGTACGCCGAGTGGGCTCTACAGTGTCACGGTGACACAGTCGTCTACTGCAGTGATCATGATCGGCAGATGCAGTGACACGTACCTTGTACGTGACATGACATACAGCAGATTCATTCCATATTTTAGAAGGAAATTTCGTTTTAATGTACGGAGTGTCATTTGACCGTCACGTCACAGTAAATCGAGCTGTTCGCTTTTAACAGTGTGGTATACATGGTAAAGGCGAATTACCCGGAAAACGTCGTGTTTGCGCTTTTGCGACCATGACAGCGCATCCGAAGGATGAAGCAGGATATGGTACCGACCAATTAGGACCTTCCGAAGGAGTCGACGTACGGTCAGCTTTTTTCCCCATTCGCACGTGACACGTAGGACTGCGGGGATGGGCGCTTAAGCGGATGATGCCGCGGGGCCAGAAACAAGGTAAAATCAACCTGATGCTTAAAAAGCTTACCGTAGGTACTCTTTATATGTGATATATATATGGTATATGTCTGCCCTGTGGGCAAGTGCTGTGCGCATGCGCTCTCATTTTGATGCATGGGTTTGGGTACGGAATGCCTTTGGGTTTGGGTTTGCGGAGAGCGCTGAAATCTGCAGCCAAACGTTTTATGTTTATGAAACCTATATGAAACGTATCGTATGCCTTGTACTATTCTTGCTTAACGGACGTTAAGCAAGCACGGTACTATGGTCGCGTCAAGGAATGTATATGTACCATTCCTTGACGCGGCCATCAAGGGAAGTCGCGTAGCTCTGGAATCTGTATAGGCAGCCCTGACTGGGAGTCCCGGTGCAGGCCCCTATGACAGACCCCTAGGACCAACACTGGACCGCTGACTGATCTATAGGTTCGTGCTGTGACACACGCTGTGTCACAGGTAGGCTAGTATCCGAGACCGTTGCGAGACCGTTCCGGGTATATCTAGCTTAGGGTTTATTATCTTATCACAGTTTATCCACACAGTTCGGGACCCTCTGATATCTAGTGAACTAGGATATTCCGGTAGGTCGTGGCCCCATCCACGCTTTATTCCACTTGCTAGTTTGGCCATGATTGGCTAAACGGCCGCTCGGAGAGGTGGTGCGCGTTTGCGCGTTTGGGCATTAGTGGGAATTATGAGATGAGCGGCTTACGGTGAGCGACTTTGGGCCGCAGCTATGGGGTGCCGGCTTGGATTGAGTTTCGTCGTCGCAATGTTCATTATTCGCGGTTCTCTGCTCGCTCTGATCCCGCCTGCTGCCGTGTTTTGGGCTGGTGACCTTGGCACCTTTGACTTCGACGACATCTTCCTTCGCCCCTCGCTAGCATGGCCCGACCGCTCGTTCCGTGTCCGTGGCGTCGCATTTTCTCCGCGGCCCTACCCAAACGTGCTGCAGCGTACCGCCTCCCCTCAGGCTTTTCTAGAGATGGGAATGACGACGAGATCCAAGAAGTCCCTCACGAGGGACAGTGACATCGATGCCTCTTTGAGGTTGATCGACGGGGTGCGGAACACACCGACGGCAGCTACGCCTTTTGTTCCTACCCCCAACCCTGCATCGAACGTGGACGAGGACGTGGCCGTCAGGCGTTACCTGCAGGAGCAGTCCAAGCTCGTCGACGAAATCTACAAGGCGCGACTCCATCGGGCTTGGGCCAAGAGTATCCGTGAGGATATTCTTGGTGACAAGAAACATCATTTTCGCGGTACGGACGACGCTGGCCTTCTGTCCGACCTGGTGGTGCAGCTGCGTACGGAGTTTCAGTCGGCCGGACTGGAACTGTGTGCCTTTGACCTCGACGACCCTCGGGCTCCAGTGGTCAACAAGGTGAATGGCCTCTTGTACGACGTTCTGGCTCTCGTGGTGGAGAAGCACAGCAACGCCTACGTCTGGCTCACTGGTACGGATTCTTCGACTGACCGAGATGGACGGCGAGCTCTCATCGACGTTATCAAGGGCTGTGTGCCGGTGGCATTACGGGAGTCGCAGCAGGAGGAGCACGCCGCGTTACGTTATCCCGCGAACGTTGACCCGCAGCCCATCTTGGCTAAGGAACAGCGTTTGGTGCGGGATAACAGGGCGTCTGACTGGACACCGACGGAGGCTACCAGAAAATTGAGCCTCTACACCCGCCTCGACCCGACCTTCTACGCTGCGGTGAAGGTCCGCTATCCCATGGCCGCTGACTTGACTCAGGTGTCACTGGTTTCGCTCCGTGCCATGGTTGTGGAGATTTACCAGGCTTGGGCACAGACGGGCGGGGGGAAGGTGGCTTCGGGCGCGGATGGCGTCTCCGCGCACCTTTCCAGCAGTGAGTACGACGCCCTTCTTCAAAAGATCACGGAGCTCAAGGAGCTTGTGCAGCGGCAGCACGGTGAGGCCGCTCCGGTTGTGCGGCAACAACGGGAGCGGGTGCAACAGCGGCAGCAGCAGCAGCGGGGGCAGCAGCCGCGTGGATTCCGTGTGGGGACCCACAAGGCCCCACCGGTGGGATTCGACCGCGACGATCAACGGGCCAAGCCATTCTGCGGTAGGTGCAAGAAAGCGGGAAAAGGTGAGGCGTATCACTTTTACCGCGACTGCCCGTTGGGCGGGCGCCAACACCCGCCCACTTCTGCCGCGGCATTTTGCATTCCCATCGACGAGGAGGACGCAGAGGGAGTGCACGCACTCGCCATGTGTGCCTTGTTCCAGCAGGCGGCGGATGACGGAGCGGAGTCCTTCGCGCGTGCGGCGGCCGCGTACGGGCCGCCCGCGGTGCTTTGTGCGGGAGCGGTGGGCGGCATTGACGTGTCCGCCTACGGCTTCACCGTGGAGCAGCAGCCGGATTCCGAGGGAGACGACATTCTCCGCAGGCTCGACGATCTTGCCGCGGAGGTTCACTCCGCGGCCAACCCGCAGGTGCATTACACTCACGCATCTTTCCCGCCTCCTGCCGGTAACGGGCAGGGGGCTTCGGCTCTGGTGTGCGTGCCCGCCGCAGCGGTGGCCACACCGGAGGAGCAGGTTCCGGCAGGTGGTGCGGCGGCATCGGCATCCGCCGTGCCGGCCCCTGCTATGCCTGTCTCGCAGGGAGAAGATGTGAAGCCCGCGCCACTTCAATCGGCGCGGGTGACCACCACAGCGGACGCGGACGGTGAGTTCGCTGGGTTCGTTCAGACCGTGAACCACGCCGCCGTCGAACCGGTTGATCTCACGGGTTACAACACGGACGATTACGAGGACTTCGCTGACGGCAGTTTCGTCGTGAAGCCGCGGGCCTCGGCCATCTCGGCAAATCACTCGTCGGCGCCCGCAGCCCGAGCACCTCACTCTGGTGGTGCTCTGGGAGATTGGCATGACGGTGCTCCCCGCGGCCACGGCTGCGGAAAGCCTCCGTGGGGCTTCCCCGCCCACGCGGGCTTGTGGGGGATGCCCTTCCTTCTTTCCTTCATTCTCTTGATCTCTGTCATGGGAGTAGGAGCAGCCACCTACACGGTGGCCAACGACATCGACCCTGTGCAGGTATCGGGTCGGGCTGCGCGGCAGCCTGTGCTGTGCAGGAGTGAGGGGTCACCGCTTGTCGCGGTGCCATGTGCCATCCCGCCTCGTCGCCACCGGCGGGTGCAGCGGCAGCAGGGCCTCTATATGGCTCCGGTGCCGTGGCATCCCGGGCCGCCGCCGCCTGGCATCTTATTTGAGGGCGGTCCTCCGTTGTCGCCGGCATCGTCTTCGGATGACGAGGCGCCGCCTTCGGGCAGCACTTGGCAGCACCCTGGTGCGGTGCAGCCTCCCGTGATCGACGAATCAACAACACCAACTCCGTCAAATTCTCTGGCGAATGATTTTTCAGTGATCGACTTCTTACACTTTGGCCGCCCTGTATTACTCCGCCGTGCTACTGCAGACTACTACGGTGCTCATTGTGGTGACGGTGCTCCTCTGGCCATTGACCCCGAGTAGTTATGTTTCTGGTTCTGGCAGTACACCACTTTGATGGTGGTGTGCTGAGATGTACTTTGACCTCAACATGGTCTTCAATTTGGTTTATGCTTTTGCTTTGACAACTTTGGACTCTTCAATCTGACTTGCTGACACAGAGCTTTTCAGTAGTTTAGCAGGACTTACATTGCCTGTATGTTTCTGCTCTTGTGCCGGCTAGAGGGTTTCAATTTGTGTATCAGAATTGCACAGTTGAATTAGCAGTTAGGTTTGTCACCCTAGCTCCTGCCCTAACTTATCTTAACATTCTGACTCTCCTAGACAGTCACCACCCACAGTGCTGGGGTGGTGTGCTGGAATCTGTATAGGCAGCCCTGACTGGGAGTCCCGGTGCAGGCCCCTATGACAGACCCCTAGGACCAACACTGGACCGCTGACTGATCTATAGGTTCGTGCTGTGACACACGCTGTGTCACAGGTAGGCTAGTATCCGAGACCGTTGCGAGACCGTTCCAGGTATATCTAGCTTAGGGTTTATTATCTTATCACAGTTTTATCCACACAGTTCGGGACCCTCTGATATCTAGTGAACTAGGATATTCCGGTATGTGCCATTCCTTGACGCGGCCATCAAGGGAAGTCGCGTAGCTCCCAAGTACTGTTCATCCGCTCAAGCGACATGAACAAACCTGGGAGCCTAGAAACACCCTTGCATACTATGCGTGATACAGGGCATGACATGATATGCGTGATACTATGACATGACATGACATGACATGACATGACATGACATGACATGACATGACATGACATGACATGACATGACATGACATGACATGACATGACATGACATGAC
>LGRX02016256.1:0-12822 GCA_001247695.2 Cymbomonas tetramitiformis
GAATGAAAAACAAAACTGCGGAAGAAGAAAGTGAATACAGCTGCCCTAGCGACTCAGAAGAAGAATCTACGCATACCCCCTTCGCCGAAAAGAGCAAACAAATGGAGGATTATGATATGGCAAGCGATGGTTCCCTATTCGCCGGTAAAAAATCAGCATGCAGTGGTGCAGCATATGCCATAAAAAACTTTGACAACGGAATGCCACTTGTTCGGAAGATGAATATCCTGCTGGATTTGGCACGCCGACAGTGTCAAGCAATACCCTGGAGAGGAGCAGGCAGCTTTGAAAGTAGTAGTGAACGTCCCGGGGCACTGGTTCGATAATGCTCCCGACAGTGAGAAAAATAAGCAATTCCGCGCGGAGGCAGTTGAGTATTGCGACGTTAAAAGGTTTGGCAGTGGACAACGTGCTACAAGATCCCCAGCTATTCGTTTCCAAGTCTGCGAGGACGCTCGCGACGACCCCTGTCACCCTGGCTACTGGATACAGCTTTCTTCATGGAACCGTTTTCGGCATTTAACTTAACATTCAAACGCTAGTCCCCTATTGATAACCCTATCGGTATCGCGGGCGCACTAGAAAATAATTTCAGTTTCGGATGAAACGTGACCGGAATCGTGCGTGCGATATGCCAATATGTTGCCGAAGGCCTGCACCGGCCCGACACCGATTACAAGTGCAGGCCGAAGGCCTGCACCGACCCCGACACCGACTACAAGTACAGGCCGAAGGCCTGCACCGACCCCGACACCGATTACAAGGCAACGATGCCAAGCTAACTTGGCAAGGTCGGACAGGATCCGATGTCGACACTGCCATAAGGCCATCGTACACAAATCTTGCATGGATGACCCAAGGATGTACAAGTGACCTTGGGTACACCCCCCCGTACCCAAGGCCGGGTACTGGCCAATGTACAAAACATCTTAGAGTGGAACCACGAGGAATACCCGCCAGGATACTTCGATGTCATTTGGGCCAGCCCTCCCTGTAGGCAGTACAGCCAAGCGCATACCACTGGAGCCCCCCCTGATCTTCCGCAGGCTGACAAGATCGTGCGGCGAACATTGCAGATCATCGAATATCTAAAGCCAAAGCACTGCTTCATGGAAAATCCCAGAGGTCGCTTCCCCAACGCGCTGCGGCTCCGCCCCATGATGTGCCGACTCCCTCCCCCGCTGGTGTGCACCTACTGCATGTACGGTATGCAATACACGAAATCCACGTGCATATGGACAAACTCAGCGTCGCCTACGCCCTTGCTACGCTGCACTGCCTCAACACCATGCGCGTGCAGGTGGGCGACCGGCAGTCACCCGAAAACCGCACAGCTGGGGCCCCATCCGCAGCAAGCTGGAGCTGGGTAATCCGCGAGTGTATACCCTGTACCAGCGCCCCTGCTGCGACAACCTTTCCAACATCTACGCCTCCGCAAGACTGAAGACCCGCTTTAGACTCCAAGCGGCACCCTTCTTAATGAAAGTGGTGCCCTGGTAGCGGTAGGCAAGCAATGATCAAGAAGGAACCAGAGAACCTAAGAACTGGAACTTAGATAGGTACCTTAGTGGAGTGATCCCAGGAGGTAGACCACTCCTAAGGGGGGGAGAGTTGTGCCCGGAGGCACAGCGTGAGCCGATATATCTGTGTGCGTGTGTGTGTGGGTCATCGGGAGTAATCTGGGATTGACACGATGACAGTGGAATTGGGCTTGAAATCACGATGATGAGAATGAGTACCAGATGTCCGGGGTATGACACTATGACACTATGACACTATGACAGTATGACAGTATGGTAATATGACAGTACTGTGAGGCAGTCATCGTGGTACTTAGTCAGACCCTCGGGGGAAGGTCGGGTTCGCATCGGGATCAAAGAGACGATGAAATCGAGTATCAGATGTATGGGGTATGACCGTATGACCGTATGACAGTACAGTAGTATGACAATACTGTATGACGGTCATCGTGACAGCCTGTCGATGTGACATCTGAATCGAGGATGATGAACCGAAATTATAAATGAAATCGGATCCGATATACGATCGGATCAGGAATCGAACGTTGTGCCGTGGTATGACATCGGGTGGTCGGGTGGTTGACCCTGCAGCCCGAGTTACGAGTAATAGCAAGTATTAATATTTTGTGTACACACTATTCTCAAGTCTGTTTTTGAATCAATCTAGTAACCTCTTTACTTTGCTTTACTTTATAAAAATTCCCACTTGGCCCAGGAGGTGAAGTAGATGTCCGTGGTAGCATGTGGTAGCCAAATGTCGGTGAAGCAACTTTTGCAAGTGAGCCGGTCAGGTTGTGGTAAGGGAATATCGGCTAGGTCCCTACCCACTACCGCCCACCTTGCAAGGAACCGCTCGTGGTCGGCGTATCCTTCAAAATTGTTGGCGAAAGCTTGTTGCAGGTCTTGCAAGTCCCGGTTGAACCGAGCGCGGAGCCACGCTTTCCGTTCGCAGTGGTCGCAACATGGTTGGGGCATACTTGTTTCGTACTTGAACAAAGTTTCCTTGGGTCGATAAGTGATAGTAAGATGCGAACACAAGGGAGTATGTATGCGAACAACGTGATATGTTATTATATAGTATACGCTATACGATATCTTATACCATATTGCCTATTACCCGCAGCTTAAGGTGGCTTAAGCCACCTTAACTTAAAGGGCTCATGGGGGCTTCTTCGGCGGTGCTTTTAAAATTTGGAGACCTATGTCGTCAAGATATCTTGAGCTGCTCTTTCTGCAGTGTCTTATCAAAAGTTTGATCTGAGTTCATCTTGACCCTCAAAATCTCGGTTGAAGTAGGGTGGGTATTTCCCAATTTTCCTTAAGATGGCTTAAGCCACCTTAAGCTAATTAGCTCACCGGGGGCTTCCTCTAAAACGCTTTCAAAATTTGGAGTCCTATGTTGTCAAGATCTCGAGCTGCTCTTTCTGCAATGTCTTGTCAAAAGTTTGATCCGAGGTCATCTTGGCCCTCAAAATCTCGGTTGAAGTAGCATGGGTATGCAAGAAACCGGGAAAATCGCTCAAATTTTACTAAATGTTGCACCCTCTTGGATACTTCCCAAAATTGCTCACCGGGAACTTGGGCTCGCCTAATAGTGCCCATAGTGTCTAAAAGAAGACAATGTCGCCGTCATTTTGAGCTAAAAACATCTAGCTCACGGTACCGATAGCTCCCGTAATAATTGAAAACGTTAAGGTGGCTTAAGCCACCCTAAATCGCTGTTAGGGTGGCTTAATGTACTCGACGTCCGTACGGTTCTTACATGTGCCTCAAGGTTTCTTCAGAAATATGTTCAGACCGTCCAGACGGTTGTCCATACGAGGTCCTTACGAGGTCCATACGCCGTCCATGTGGAAATGCATACGGATGGACAGGCCAATAATCTGTAGGGATATATGATATATATTAGGTCTTCCATCACACCCCTCCACCAAAGGGGTGTGCCCCTACGCATGTCGGCAGTCTTTTGCCCCCGACCGCATCCCTCTTGCGGCAAACGTAAAGCCCGCTCACGAGCGCCCTCCGATCACGCGTTGGCCGACTCCGCCACACCCCACGCCCCTTGTGCGGGCTCTAGCACTCCAAGAAGCGCAGGATCCGGCTCCCGACTCTGCTGAGGCCGACGTCGCCGTCATGGGATTCAGAACCGTCGATCCTCTTGCAGAGGCTGAGTTGCTGGCAACGGAGTCTGCCGAAGCTGCTGTGGTCCCATCTCCCTCGACTGCCGCGTTCAATGCCATGGAGTTGGCCAAGCATCGACGACAACGACTGGCCGGCCTTCCGCACGGTTCCTTGGGTGCCAGGTATTCAACGTTAAGCAGCGAGATGTAGCACTTAGGAACTTTTCATCAGGTCACACTTCTCATCAGGTTACGGGTCACCACTTCTTTTGGTGGCATTTTCTTTGGCCCACTACGCTTCCACTGCGCCCCCTGGTCACCATCTGGTGGTGTCGGGTGGTGGCGTGGTGCTGTCACGCCCACTTCACCCTTCACCATCATCCCGCTTTCGAGCCTTTTCCCATGCGCTCAACCACATCCCTTCACCGCATTTTCCACCTTCCACCTCCTCACCGTTTCTTCGTCGGTGCATTCGCTCTGGTGGTGCCAGACCGCTTTTGGCCTTCTTGGCACTGCACGGGCATTGGCTGAACATCGTCTTCCTTACGCTCGACGTCCTCTGTCATCGAGAACGTCGCCGCCGCCTGCTCCGGAGCCCAAACCCTAATTCACTAGACAATTCTGTGTAGCCCTACTCTGTTTCAATGTGAACAACATGAACTAGCGCCGGCGGATGCCCCTCTAGCTATAAGCTGAAAAAGGCTCCTTAGATTTCTTGTTGTGGGATGGCCGGCAGGCCTATTGACACCGCTCCTTGTGTCCACCCAGGGCAGATATCTTCCGTTGAGCTGGTACGGCCCCAAATCAAAACTTGCTTTCGGCCCGCCTTCGGTTCGCCCGGTCCAAACTACAAAATGCCCGCCGCAGGCGCGAAAATTGTAATCTTAAGTATGGGAAAATGCAAAAATCGCAAAAAATTCATCAAAAATTTAGAAGTTTGCGCCGAATTGGTTCGGCCCCAAAGCACTTTCACTTTCGGCCCCTCTTCGGCCCGGGCCTCATTTTGGCGACTCAGTTCGGCCCGGGGCCGGCCAATCGGGGTAAGATATCTTCCCTGTTTCCACCTCTCTCCTTCTGGAGGAGGTGGTGTCACGGGTAGACCGATTTACCCCCCCACTATAAAGTGGGGGGGGGCTGTCTCCTGCTGTCCTCCTTCGGAGAGCCGTGTCACACGTAGCATGCGTCTCGGTAGCTCGGAACACAGATGCATAAACACCCCTAAAGTATCTTATGTTATCATCTTAGTATTCCGAAAGCGAGTGTTCACTGACGTGTGCATTCTGTGATACATACATATCTGCCTATATATATATATATCCCCCACCAGCCCGAGAATCACACTTCTCATCAATTACATACATATTTCAGGTTCTCCATCAAATGGCCAAGTCCTCGATGTTGAAATCGTCGGTTGAGGCCTCCGCCTCGCCGTCGGACGTGTAAGGCTTGATTTTCTAAAAGTATTTTTTTACCCAAAATTCATGCTTAAAACTTAATATTGGCGACTTGTTACCCACTTGTTTCAATCTTGGAATTGACCATTTTTGCATGGAAAACCGCGAAAAAGGGGCCATATCATTTCTCCTAGGGTTGAGGGTATAAATGTCATTCGTTTCGCCGAATAGTGTGTTTCAGCTGTAAAGCCGACCTTCGCGTGTCGCAGGCCGCGCAGCGGCCGCGCTCGGAGAAACTCTGGGGACAAGAGTAGATTCAAGATGGGTATGACTACGTGCACCCCAAGGTCGCATTTAAGGGAATCCAGTGACACTGTTTCGCGCTGACGACCGCGCGACTGGGTTGAGTCACATCGAACAGATCGAGAGCTCTAGAACTCGTGTACCTTGCAGTCTTCGGTTACGTTATGACACAAGTATCGCATGCGTTGACTTTCTGAGGAAGCAACTACAGTAATTGCTGCGCACCAACACTTATTAGAGCTCACAATTTTCTCAACGTTCCTTCGCCTTGTGGGGCGGCCGGTGCTGTGACTGTTGTAAATATGCGCAGGGATTGTTTGAATGCTCGACTGTTTTTTATTTTTCAGTTTGTTAATGCTGATCTTTAAGCTCACGATATTGGGTGTGCGCAGTGTGTGTCGCAGGTATTCCGATGGATGCCGAGGAGGGACGCGTTCTTTTGAGATGTGGAAGTCTAGGGCAACCTAGCTTGGGATTAAACCCAACCACATCGGACTCGTGGTCACTTGTCCATTTATTCACCGTGAATATGTACGCAAAGTTTGAGGAGCAACGACTTAGGATAAGGCATCGGCTGTTTCATTTTTATGAGTTTGTGGCTAATTCGCGACCTCTTGAGGTGTGGAAGTCGAGGTTGGTGTATGCCAACCTTGCTTGGGCTCAACCCCAACCACATCGGACTCACCTCATTCACACTTTTTTAACTTCACTGCCGTGCATCGTGTGTTTTGTTGAAGTTTGGATGGGTCTTAGGCTGATTTCTTTTTTGGGTTTGAAGTTATCTTCGAACCCAAAAATAAATTCAGCCATTGCCTTATATCCACGCAATACACCTCCAACTTGGTAGTTGTATTGCTTGGACATACTTTTATTGATACACACAACGACGAAGCCGCAGGTTGCGTAAAGCTTAAGGTGTGTAAGTAAGCAAAGTTGATAGGAGTGTATGAACTTTCCATGAACCCAAAAACGAATTCAACCTAAGACTATAATCCTAATATCATAAGACGCAACTTTGCATAACTACTGAAGCCACAATAAAGATAACAATATGAGTTCGATGTGGTTGGGGTTGAGCCCAAGCAAGGTTGGCATACACCAACCTCGACTTCCACACCTCAAGAGGTCGCGAATTAGCCACAAACCCATAAAAATAAAACAGCCGATGCCTTATCCTAAGTCGTTGCTCCTCAAACTTTGCGTACATATTCAAGGTGAATAAATGGACAAGTGACCACGAGTCCGATGTGGTTGGGTTTAATCCCAAGCTAGGTTGCCCTAGACTTCCACATCTCAAAAGAACGCGTCCCTCCTTGGCATCCATCGGAATACCTGCGACACACACTGCGCACACCCAATATCGTGAGCTTAAAGATCAACATAAACAAACTGAAAAATAAAAAACAGTCGAGCATTCAAACAATCCCTGCGCATATTTACAACAGTCACAGCACCGGCCGCCCCACAAGGCGAAGGAACGTTGAGAAAATTGTGAGCTCTAAGTGTTGGTGCGCAGCAATTAGTTGCTTCCTCAGAAAGTCAACGCATGCGATACTTGTGTCATAACGTAACCGAAGACTGCAAGGTACACGAGTTCTAGAGCTCTCGATCTGTTCGATGTGACTCAACCCAGTCGCGCGGTCGTCAGCGCGAAACAGTGTCACTGGATTCCCTTAAATGCGACCTTGGGGTGCACGTAGTCATACCCATTCAAGATTGATGATAGATGATTCTCGATTGACGATATTCCATCTGTTTTGACTTTTGAGTTTTGACACGTGGTAAAGATTTTTCTCGACACGTAGCATTTTAGACTTTTCTTGAATACATATTACCTCCAATTTCCATGCTCCAAAAATTGCGAAAAACTTCCACATTATTCTCTTGTTTCCATCCTCCACGCAATTGAAGTTTCAGTGTTTCCTAAATCGCTCGCACAAATATTTTGACGCCCTAAAATGACAACACCGGTTGCACCAGCAGCTGCGTTGCCATCTGAGGCAGATGAAATTGCCTCGCTCGACCGTGTGCTGACGCGCCTTGCCCTGACAGAAGAAGATAAACTCGAAAAGGTGATTCTGAAGCGGTTAGCCTTTTGCAGTACTTTATGTCACCTGTTTCAAGCTAGTCTGGAGTGATTGAGCGGATGGGCTTCGTGACCCCCCCCTGTCGAATAGGTATTGAGCAAGCTGTTAACACGCGTGATCGGAGCACTATCTTCGCCGCATCCCGGAACGAAAAAGAAGGTAAGGCCTCCTGAAATATGCAGGACACCACACCGAAATATAACAAACCTACACGCGCTATGAGCTAAGTAAGTGGATTTGCTGTATGTGCAGGTCCTGGAGATCCTTTCACACATCAACAAGCGAGTGAAAGATCAAAGCCACATCTTGCTTCCACTTACGGACTTATTAAATCAATACTTGGATCATGAGAGCGTGTCGTTGATAAAGAATTTCGCTATAGTATACACGGAAATGGCCTTTGAACGGTAACTTCTGCTCTGCTCATATTTTCGGAAACGCCTGGCTGAACTCTCTACGTGGCACTCAAACAAGAGAGCCCTAACTTTGGGATCTGTGTTCCGTCAGGTCAACGCCTGAGAGTCGATTTGAAGCGTGCGGCCGCCTTTTAGATAATCTCTCGGCAAGAACCATACAACATCAGGACATCACGCTTCGCCTGTTTGTGTGGGGACTCGAGAGTCTTTCCTCTGGAACGAGACCCCTTGAGAGCGAGGTGCGCGGTGTTCTGCGTCTTTCGTTCTTGATCGGGTAGTTTCACAGTTCTTGCCGGTAGCAGAACAGATATCCTTAGCCTTGCAAGGCATCATCTCCAGGAAGCGTTCGCAGCGAAGTTCACTTTCCTCTCAAAGGAAGCAGACAGGTACCCACGCCGAACTCTAAACCGAACGCAAGTAGTTGCTGCTTCTAATGCTCCTCACAGATGCTGAAAGTGGAACCCGATAACCTCAATTCTTCTTTTAAATTCGCTTCAAGAGCACCCTTGCGACAAAAAACTCACGTCACAAGTGCACCCATCAGGTATATGTTAGTTGCAGCGTATGATGAGTCCTAACTTTTAGCGAAGATGTCCTGTCGACTCAGGGCAAGCGAAATGTTTCACTCATACCACATGCGAGTTTAAAGCAGTTAGGATCCAACCACTTCAGTTGCTTTTCACTGGGTGACCTGCCTCATGGAGAGTGTATGTGTCCTTCTCTCCCAAGTGCTTATGGCTGTGAGATCGAAGAGCCGGCAGCATCTTCTCATTATTCTGTTGCTCGACACGCGTCTCTTTGACGAGATGTCTTGCATCAGCAAGTCGAGCTTGGTATGCACTGTTTCAAGTTGGTGAAGTATTCCATTCTCGAAGTTGATGGGGAATTTGGGTATCCAAGCATCGCAGAAAGGTGTTCCTGGATTTTGCGAGTGACTGCTTGATGTACCAGCACATTACAGCACCTGCGGCTGCAACAGCCGTGGCCCTATCTGCAGAAGCCGCAGCAGCTGGAGTGCCGCCCTCAACTGCGCCGGCCTCAGCGACACCCGCGCCACCCGGTTTGTTCCCCCATCCTCAACCATGTAAGCAGCAGCAAATAGTATCACGTCAAGAGCGAAGATGGGAGGGCTCCTCATCGATATTTGGCTTTGCAGTCCTCGCTGTGCACGACATCAAGGTGAGAGGTTGAGTAAACATACGCTATCACAAGTCCGGTTCCGAAGACAGCCGACACACTGCACACCGAACACTGACCTTTGGCGAAGGCGTTGTTGACTTTTTGCCGGGTGGTTCGGTGTGATGCAACCGCCTCGCAGGAGTGGCTCCACCGCCGCCTGGGCTTTCTCGTCAACGAGCAGCGAGGGTGATCGGCAAACGAGTCCTCTCCGGGGAGACACTGGCGAAGTGGAAGCTCGGCTTAGTCAACTTTATCGCATATGCAGGAATCCCAGGACGGTCTACGGTGGTTCAATTCATGGTGCGAAGAAAGCCAACGAGCCACATATAGGCGGATGCGATACAGGGATGCGACTGACTGTGGGGCTTGCCGGTGTCTAGGTGTTCTGTGCGCGCGCGTGTGTGGCTTACCTTGGACCGATTCCTTTGGCATCACATAACCTTAGAGAGTCGGCTGCACTATGCACCCTCACCAGGCATCAAAGGACTCGGCACACGCTTCGGGACACTTATCCGGATTCTCCGGAGCTCACTCGTGAAGAATGGGACCCCCTAAGCCTCGCTGAGCCACCCGAGCCCCTCTGCACCGGGGATGTGTGTGTGCGGCTTCTCCTTGGACCGATTCCTTTGGCATCACAAAACCACCAAGGATCGCCTGCACTATGAACCAACACCCGGGATCAAAGGACTCGGCACACACTTCGGGACACTTATCCGGATTCTCCGGTGTGTGTGTGTGTGTGAATGTGGTATCTTGCTCTCTCTCATGGACTTACATGACGGACTCATTGTCTCTATATATAGTATGGGTGGGTGTATGGAATCTGAGATAGTGGCTTCCGATCTTTAAGGACGACTGCTTGCTGCTTGTAAGCGAGGGGAGTGTTGTCTTTTGTGTGCCCTGCTGGCGGGTGTTCCCACATTTTGAAGTGTCTCAGATGGCCCAGCATTCGCCTTCTTGATTTGATCGTGCACGGGGATGGCCGCTTGGCTCTGTCGACGAGGGCAGCCGTGATCCCCGTGGTACCTTTCTGGCGGGTACTGCCTCTTGAGGAATGGAGCAGACTAGTCTGCTCTCTCTGCAAGGAGAGGCAGGGTGGGATGGCAGCCTCGGTGTGTGTCTTCCCTTGACTTCTGCGGGGAGCGGCGCCCGCTTCTAGTTTTTGCTTCAATGCATCTTCCAATGTCAGACCATTGGTCTGCATTCATCTTTCCATTCATCGGACAATGAGCCAACTTGGGTCTAGCCACCAGGATCTGCTCACTCCAGACTACCCAGAGATCAACATGCAGAGGTTGCGCTAAATTGCGCAATCTCACAAAATGTATGTGTGGCAGTGGTTAGTACATACATCCATCTATCCACACTGGATTGCAGTTGGTTTAAGATAAGTGTTGGTTCGGTGGTATCTTTTTACGGCCCCGGCCTGTTTCTGAGTGCTTCTCACATCCACTGGGATGATGTTGGGCTGGCACGAGGCACATTTCATGAGACAGCTTCATGCAGGTGGCTCAAACCCTAGTTTGCATCCTGCAGGTAACTCACAACCCTAACTTTTCAGTTAAAAGGTGGGGCTCAACCCTTGCTTGCATCAGGCAGGCGGCTCTTTACTGCCTGTAGCTGGCATTATGCAGGTGGCGGCAGCAGATTCCAGCGACAAAGTAGCTCGAAGAGGAGAAGAACTGTACAAAAAACGTGTCAGTAACGAGTTGGAACTTGAAGACCCCGCTTTGGTATGCTACGGGAACTTCCCGGTGATGAGCGCTCCTGCCTCTGATGCGCATGAACAGGGTGGCGCACTATGTGCCCGGTGATGCGCGCTCCTGCCTCTGATGCGCATGAACAGGGTGGCGCGCTATGTGCCCGGTGATGAGCGCTCCTGCCTCTGATGAGCATGAACAGGGTGGCGCGCTATGTGCCCGGTGATGAGCGCTCCTGCCTCTGATGCGCATGAACAGGGTGGCGCTATGTTCCCGATGATGAGCGCTCCTGCCTCTGATGCGCATGAACAGGGTGGCGCTATGTGCCCGGTGATGAGCGCTCCTGCCTCTGAGAGAGCATGAACAGGGTGGCGCGCTATGTGCCCGGTGATGACTGCTCCTGCCTCTGATGAGCATGAACAGGGTGGCGCGCTATGTGCCCGATGATGAGCGCTCCTGCCTCTGATGCGCATGAACAGGGTGGCGCACTATGTGCCCGGTGATGACTGCTCCTGCCTCTGATGCGCATGAATTCGACTGCCTGGGGTACTGAGGTGGGTGCACATTGCTTGTCCGTGGAAAATAGATTAAAACGCTATTCGCCTTGTTTCTCGGGAACAACGGCTCCAGCGTCCCAGCAGAGGTGCGCGGCCCACCCCCAGTGCATCCCCCAAAGCTTGCTAAGCCCGGGGTGCTTCGGCAACAGTCCCATGTGACTGGACGGAATTGCAGTAAGGCTGTGTGACAGATGTTGCTCCCGCAGCGTTGTTGCGTATGCTGCGGTACAGCTGGTTGAGGAGCTGCTGCTGCTGCTGATGGATTGGCGCGGGAGTTTCTGCCGAATTTAGGTTAATATCGGGGTTTCTGAGGGGGTAGGGGGTTTCTTCTGCCAGGCCCAGACTGCGCCGCCAAGCTTGCCCCTAAAGGTCCGCATGATGGGGCTCTTCTGCAAGTCCATCCTGGCGGCCAACTCGTTCCCGATGACTTTGCAGGCCATCTTCGACTGCCTCTATGGTAAAACCACCAACATGAGCCTGAAGAATGCGGGCATGGGATTCGCCGTCTGGTACACCCGGATCCACCCTCCTTCCCATCCCTGGATTAAATCGGGTGTGACTCCTGTCATCATATCCGACGCAGCGGATATATCCCCCCCACGCCAAATTGGACGGAACAAGCCAACCAATCACAAGGGACTTGCGGTCTTGTGTGCCCGAGTCCAACCCCTGCCTCTGCAATTTGGGAGCGTAGAGCTGACCCGAGCCGGCTTTAGTTGTTGCACGCGCCTGCGGGTGGAGGGCTGAGCCGAGGCGGCTTTAGTTGTTGCACGCGCCTGCGGGTGGAGGCTGACCCGAGCCGGCATTAGTTGTTGCACGCGCCTGCGGGTGGAGGCTGACCCGAGCCGGCATTAGCTGTTGCACGCGCCTGCGGGTGGAGGGCTGAGCCGAGGCGGCATTAGTTGTTGCACGCGCCTGCGGGTGGAGGGCTGACCCGAGCCGGCATTAGCTGTTGCATGCGCCTGCGGGTGGAGGGCGAGATCAGAGCAGCTCCCGCGGTTTTCGGGCATTGCATAATGCTTTGTGCGGGAGGTGAGGCTTGGTTGGGTATCTGGGTGCAGGGTGTTCAAGCACTCCTCGGATGCACAGCTGAAGCCCATGGGGCCTATCATCCTCCAGGGCCTGCTCAAGCTGCTGGACGAGACCGCGGCCGCTGCTGCCGACGGTGACCAGAACATGCGTGCCTTGCGTTCCTTCACTTACCAGGTACGCAGGAGGGTGCAATGGAGGGGGGGACGAATCTCTCTCCACTATTCGATGCATCTGAGTTTACTTATTGCCCTGCAGATTCCCAGTTTGCAGGCTGTATAGGACGCACATGATTGTGCCCATGGGTGGGTGGGGGCTCCTCCGTGGCAGGCCATTGGGCAGCTCGCAACGCGCATGCCGAGCCTGTTCTCGGGCAGCACGGAGGTGGCGGAGCGCTTCTTCTCGGCGCTCACCACAGAGCCGCAGGGTGGGCAGCTCCCCAGAGTGTGGCTCCGCGCCGCCGCCACTGTAGCTCCGCGCCGCCGCCACTGTAGCTCCGCGCCGCCGCCACTGTAGC
>LGRX02016258.1:0-10789 GCA_001247695.2 Cymbomonas tetramitiformis
GACGTGGCAGGCACTGCGAGCAGGACCTTGCAGCGGGCTGACGTGGCAGACACTGCATGCAGGACCTTGCAGCGGGCTGACGTGGCAGGCACTGCGAGCAGGACCTTGCAGCGGGCTGACGTGGCAAGCACTGCAAGCAGGACCTTGCAGTGGGCTGACGTGGCAGGCACTGCAAGCAGGACCTTGCAGTGGGCTGACGTGGCAGGCACTGCGAGCAGGACCTTGCAGCGGGCTGACGTGGCAGGCACTGCGAGCAGGACCTTGCAGCGGGCTGACGTGGCAGGCTCTGCGAGCAGGACCTTGCAGCGGGCTGACGTGGCAGACACTGCATGCAGGACCTTGCAGCGGGCTGACGTGGCAGGCACTGCGAGCAGGACCTTGCAGCGGGCTGACGTGGCAAGCACTGCAAGCAGGACCTTGCAGTGGGCTGACGTGGCAGGCACTGCAAGCAGGACCTTGCAGTGGGCTGACGTGGCAGGCACTGCGAGCAGGACCTTGCAGCGGGCTGACGTGGCAGGCACTGCGAGCAGGACCTTGCAGCGGGCTGACGTGGCAGGCGCTGCGAGCAGGACCTTGCAGCGGGCTAACGTGGCAGGCGCTGCAAGCAGGACCTTGCAGCGGGCTGACGTGGCAGGCACTGCGAGCAGGACCTTGCAGCGGGCTGACGTGGCAGGCACTGCGAGCAGGACCTTGCAGCGGGCTAACGTGGCAGGCACTGCGAGTGGCTAAGCATTGGGGTGCCGTGGAAGACACTGAGAGCAGAACCTTGCAGCGGGCTGACGTGGCAGGCACTGCAAGCGGCTGGGCACGGGCTGCCGGGCAGGCACTGGGCGGTAGCTGCCACCATCGGGCTGACGTGGCAGGCACCAGTGAGCGGCCAAGCATCGGGTTGACGTGGCAGGCACTGCGAGCGGCTAAGCATCGGGTTGACGTGGCAGGCACTGCGAAATGCTACATCGGGTTGACGCGGCAGGCACTCGCGAAGCTGCCACATCGGCTGACGCGGGCAGGCACTGCGAGCGGCCAAGCATCGGGCTGACGTGGCAGGCACTGCGAGCGGCTAAGCATCGGGCTGACGTGGCAGGCACTGCGAGCGGCTAAGCATCGGGGGGGCACACCTGCGCTTGGAATGTGCTTCCTGGCACTGTGCGCCTCCGCTCGGAGCTGCCCATCATCGGCATCCCAACACCAGCCCCATCAGCGAGGACCGCAAGCACAGCGGCCATACGCTTCTGAGGTGTGACTGGCGGCGGCCACTTTGTCCGTGGCCCAAGCTGTGGCGACAGCGCAGGGGGTGCCTCGGGCAATGGCACCCCGCGCATGTGTACAGGTGCCCCTGAGACTCCATGGCCCTGAGGCACGTGCTGATGGCGTCCTGGTGCTCACCCACAATAACGCAAGCATCGGATTCATTTATTGGTCCTCCCCTCAAACAGTCCTCCAGTACACAGGCGTCGCAACCCACAACGGAGTGCCAAAATATTCTCTTCTCTCTCCACGACTTCCGTGAGCCGTACGCACCTCGGCGAGGATTTCCTCGCGGCCCTTCTCAGGTTTCTCAGCTCCGCCTGCCAACCTCCGCCCCGCCTCAGTCCCCTATGCGCCGGAACTGAGAACGCACCCTGGGGGGAGGCGGGCTCGCCGGGGGCGCCCTCACGTCAGCTCCACCTGTGTGCAGTGCAGCAGGCACCATGCACACGTGGCACAACAAACGAATACAGCCTGATCGTCACCTTCGTAGACTACCAGCAAATGGGAACAGGGCAGGGCCAAGAAATCATGTGCAAGATCAACCTCTGGTTACGTGCAGCAGGCAGGTCTAGAGCTCAGCCCGCAGGGGCCCGGGGCCGTGACAAGATACATATACACTGAACGGCATGAGATCGGCCAACAAAGGCAGCCCACCATCATCCCAGTGGATGTGAGAAGCAAATCAAGAGCAGGGCGGGGCCGTGACAAGATACCACAAACGCATACATATTCCCAACCCAAATGCAAAGCAGCGTGGAAAGATGAAACGATGTGACCGATAGTCGCCAAACAACTGTTGGTCTCTGGGTGACGGAGTAAGCGGACCCTGCTGGCATGCCCCCCAGTGGCTCACGGTCGATGGATAGGACCTGCTGGTCCATGGTTATGTCATGAATGCAGTCACGCCACACAGCATGGACACCCCATGTCAAAAAAAGGAAACATGCGGGCACCTAAGTGCTCCCCACAAAATTCAAGGGAAAACACAGAAGGTGTACATCACCACCTTCTGCCTCTCCTCGCAGCACGACAGACGAATCTACCGAGCTCTCCAAGAGGCAGTGCCCGCCAGAATGGCACCACAGGGATAACCGCCTCCCAAAACCCACTTCCACCCGGCGGCCGTCCCCGTTCACAGCGATCCGCCAGTACTCATATACATATACAAGATACATATACTGATCGGCATGAGATCGGCCAACAAAAGCCAGCCCATCATCATCCCAGTGGATGTGAAAAGCAAATCAAGAGCAGGGCGGGGCCGTGACAAGATACCACAAACGCATACATATTCCCAACCCAAATGCAAAGCAGCATGGAAAGATGATACGATGTGACCGATAGTCGCCAAACAACTGTTGGTCTCTGGGTTACGGAGTAAGCGGACCTTGCTGGCATGCCCCCCAGTGGCTCCCGGTCGATGGATGGGACCTGTTGGTCCATGGTTATGTCATGAATGCAGTCACACCACACAGCATGGACACCCCATGTCAAAAAAAGGAAACATGCGGGCACCTAAGTGCTCCCCACAAAATTCAAGGGAAAACACAGAAGGTGTACATCACCACCTTCTGCCTCTCCTCGCAGCACGACAGACGAATCTACCGAGCTCTCCAAGAGGCAGTGCCCGCCAGAATGGCACCACAGGGATAACCGCCTCCCAAAACCCACTTCCACCCGGCGGCCGTCCCCGTTCACAGCGATCCGCCAGTACTTCATATCAAGGTCAAAGAACACAAGTCCCCCGGCATGTGTAATAACCATGAGCACTGTACACGGAGAGGGAGCTAGCGTCAGACGAATCCAAGACACTCCCAAAAAGCGAGCCGTAGACGAATCCCCGACGCACTCAAAGAGGCAGTACCCATCAGAAGGGTACCACAGGGACAGCCACATCCCATCATCCAAATCATTCCAGTGGCCGTCCCCGTTCACAACGAGATGCCAGTACCCCATAAAGTGGGTGTCGATCACCAGTCCCCCGGCAGGTGAAAAAGCCCCAAGGCACTGGACATAAATAGAGCCAGCCGCAGACGAATCCCCGACGCCCTCAAAGAGGCAGTACCCGCCAGAAGGGTACCACAGGGACAGCCACATCCCATCATCCAAATCATTCCAGTGGCCGTCCCCGTTCACAGCGATCCGCCAGTACCCCATAAAGTGGCTGTCAACCACCAGTCCCCCGGCAGGTGAAAAAGCCCCAAGGCACTGGACATAAATAGAGCCAGCCGCAGACGAATCCCCGACGCCCTCAAAGAGGCAGTACCCGTCAGAAGGGTACCACAGGGACAGCCACAATCCCATCATCCAAATCATTCCAGTGGCCGTCCCCGTTAACAACGAGATGTCAGCACCCCATAACGTGGCTGTCAACCACCAGTCCCCCGGCAGGTGAAAAAGCCCCAAGGCACTGGACATAAATAGAGCCAGCCGCAGACGAATCCCCGACGCCCTCAAAGAGGCAGTACCCGTCAGAAGGGTACCACAGGGACAGCCACATCCCATCATCCAAAGCACCCAAGTGGCCGTCCCCGTTAACAGCGAGATGCCACAACCCTATGGCGAGACGTATTCCCGGTCAGCTATGATGGCCCGAACTCCCACCCATTCGGACCTGGCACAATGACACCGTCACGTAAGTCCCCCAGCTTACGCCTGACGCGCGAGATCCAGCAACCCGGACCTCGTCTATCATACAGACCGGGCCTCTCCACCATAAAGCGCCGCAAAAAGCCCCACAAACGCCTGCTGTGGTAACCCTTTTGTGTCATCCTGTGGAAAACAAGAGCTATGTTGTAAACAAAGTCTTGCCAAAGGACACATCTCTCAGCGAACCGATGCAGTTGGCTCGTGACAATCCCATACTTAGCTTTGTCGGCCAAGTACGAGTCATGTGCAGGGTACCTAATGACCTGGATGTCAGCATATTGTGCATCCAGTCGTTTGTCATATATGGCAGTCATAAGGCCTCTGCGCCTATTTTGCTTGATGAGTATGTCCATGTAAGGGACACGCACACCCGCATGTGCCAAAGATAGACTCAAAATGTGTTTGGGATAGATCCCTGCAGTGCCGGATTCGTTCAGATATAGATAGTCTTCCATATCTGGAATATTGAACGCCAGCAAGTCATCAATGTATCTACAAACGAAAAGAAACCTGTGCGCGTCATGAAAATTCCCCGCCTCCACAAGTCTGCGCATGAACGCAAGCTCATACGTAAAACAGTAGAGGTTGGCAATGAAGCCCGCACAGCTCGTCCCCATAGGGATCCCCACAATTTGTCTGTAGATCACACCCCCAAACTCGACAAATGTTCCATCCACCAACCCGCAGAATAACTCAACAAGCCGACCCTCCGAAAAGAGCATTTCCCTCTCACCGTCCGTCCTCCGTTCATTGGTAACCCACTCAAAGGACTTATCCTTTCTGACAAGCAGGTACCTCACCCTCGAACTTTGAAGTTTTCTTTGGAAAATGCTCCGAAAGAGTGCCGACAGCCGTTCCTTCAAATCCTGCAGACACAAGGTGGTGTACATGGAAGTGAAATCGAATGCACAGACGTGCATTGATGCATCACGCTGTCCGCGGGGCCTGTTGCATGCCGCAGCCAGCTTCCGAACCTCCGCCGAATCCTGAATAATCCAAGACCCGCGACCTCTCGGCACACCTGGGATTTGAGAAACCACCTCTTTCCACAGGCCCTCGGCGTCGGCAGTCAAAGCCCGGAAGGCTACACTGAGCCACTTAGAAACTGGTGTAAGTGTTGCGCGATTGGCCCCGCGACAAACCGGTATCCTACCGGAGACTTGTGCAATTTCACACGAATATGAAAATGCGGGATCCTAGGCCCCCTCTGCGGGGTAATGGAATGAGCCCTGCACAAAGCGGTGCCCTCAGCATTTATATCATCGGCCGACCGTTCCGTGGCCTCATAAGCTACACCGTGTCTAAGCTCATCCAGGCATTTCTGCATGTAGTGCTTCTTGCACACAAAACAGAAGTTACCGGCAGCCTTGTCAACCGTGGTGATGACGAAATCCCGTTGAACCTCCCACAACCGGCGCCAGTCCGAAGCCGTAAGGACCAAATGGGGATCCTCGCATCCACCCACGAAAGACTCGCCGCCCGCACTCGAATCAATCACTGTGCGTGCCTCCGCCCTAACTGCAGCAACCCAAGCAACAAGAGCCGAAGCGTCAGAGACACCTAATGCCTTTGACACCGAAAACCGCCATGCCTGTAAAGCCCGTTCCAGGTCCAAGAACGCCGCCTCCGGCATACTACCTTCAGCCTCCAAGCCCTCATGAGGCTTAGCCCTAAACATCGTGCCCCTAGCCATCAGCGACTCAATGGTTGGGTTGCGCACGAGAGACAAATCAGTGGTCACCACATGCCCGCAGTCCTGGTCCACAAAAGCACGGTAACCACGCCTCTGACATGCACAGGTCCCTCCCATTATCCTCGCAGCCTCGACAGCCTTCATCCTAGCCACCTGCCCAAAATTACAAAACGATACCCAGACAGGAGCATCATATTTGTAACCCAACAACGGCTGTGAGACCCTTGCACGCACGCTCGGGGGCACCTTCTCAAGCCAGAGGCTGTCGTCAGCAACAATTCTGTTGAACCCCAGCTTCTCGATGGCCGGGTGCAAGAAAAGTTGAACGATGAGCGACCTAAACGTGGCTCTAACACCAGCGTTCGAGACGGAAGGAAGAGAAAACAGGATGGATGCCATAAGGGAAGTCCGGTGTGCGTCGTCAACCCCCCACGTCTGCGCATCAGAGTTAAAGAGGGCATCATACATACGCCGTAAATTCCTGTCGGCATGACCCTGCAACTCCGCCTGGGAGAAGGAGCCAGAAGCAACCCTGCCGAGGAGGAACCTGACCTTCCTATCAAAGTCCCTAGACAAAAAAGTCCTGCCAACACCATCCGCGAGAGGCGCGGCCCTCCCCTGCCAGGCGCCAACCTCAGCGACCCGGTCAAGGTTCGGGACCCTAACCCTCCTGCTCCTCGGTGACTTCCCTTCCAAGCAGAACCCTGTAGGCAAAAACGCATGCAGAGTCCGCTTCCAGAAGGTCTCACGTGGGAAAGCCAAGCTCCTGAACCCGCCCTACCCTCGGCCGTCTTGGGGAAGTGCCCCGCGATGTGCTCGATGGGGTAGACCCTAAACTGCTGCCAGCCCACCCTAGCCATCTCCCTATGAAGAGGGTCACTCCCCTCCCCAGTTCGGAAGACGCGCTTAGCAGCGCAGACGTGCTCCCTAAACCTCTGAAAGGCCGTGTTACTAGTCATCCCTACATATAGCCTGTGACTATCCCGGATGTTATATATGACATATATAACCTGGGTAGTCTTGGCTGGGCTCAATATATCTGCTGAGGGCCCGTGCGCTGCGTGCAACCTGCGTAACCTCCGAAGTGTAGCACACTTCTGCATGGTATAGTGCCACGCCGTCATCCGAGCCTGCCACAGACCATCCCTCCAGCAAAAGCTAGGAGGAAACTGTTTCTGGAGGGAACGTCTCCGATCCGCAGAAACAGGTTTCGAAAAACGAGAAAAGAACTGTCTAAAGCCATCAGCAAGCGGGGACCTCCGTGCCCTACGGGCAGGTGGGGCCTCCACCAAGGGCGCCTCTACCTCCCCTGGCGTGTCCTCTAGCATATTGCCAGACATCCCCAAGACAAAAGAGTGCGCAAAGGGTGTCCACCCCACGTCTTCGGGGCCTCGGGTCACAATGGTTACCCCCTCCCGGGGGCGAGTTGGCTGACCTACCAACCCTGCCGTAGCCGCCTTTTAATTTTTACCCCGGAGTGGCTCATGCAGGAGTAACGACGATTACCTTCCCTCCGGCTCCACCAGGATCCCAAGCCAATGACCGACCGCAGGCACAAAGGGGCGGAGCGAGCAACGCCAATCCGAAGAATGAGATATCAAGCCACAACCCCTTTCACGGAACGAGAGGACGGGCAACCAGCCGTATTCACAACAGCATCCTGCACGCATGCAGTCTGCCGCCCTCAAGAGAAGAGTGTAGTCCCGCTACCAGCGCAGCAGGACCCAGCGACAGATTGCAATACTGCAACCCGACGGAACGCGAAAACGCACCCCAACCGGCCGCAACAATGCACTCTGCCACCCCCGAGTGCACAGACGACAACGCCATCTGCTAACGCACCCGGTGAACACACTGAACGGCATGAGATCGGCCAACAAAAGCCAGCCCACCATCATCCCAGTGGATGTGAAAAGCAAATCAAGAGCAGGGCGGGGCCGTGACAAGATACCACAAACGCATACATATTCCCAACCCAAATGCAAAGCAGCATGGAAAGATGATACGATGTGACCGATCGTCGCCAAACAACTGTTGGTCTCTGGGTTACGGAGTAAGCGGACCCTGCTGGCATGCCCCCCAGTGGCTCCCGGTCGATGGATGGGACCTGTTGGTCCATGGTTATGTCATGAATGCAGTCACACCACACAGCATGGACACCCCATGTCAAAAAACAAGATACATATACACACACTGAACGGCATGAGGGCCTGCCGACGAAAAAAGCCAGCCCACCATCGACACCAGTGGATGTGGGAAGCATTCAGGAACAGGGCAAGGCCGTAACACGATACCATAATGCACGCACCTCTCAAATCAAATGCATTGCAGTATGGATAGATGAATGTGTGTACTAATCATGGCCAAACATGCGAGATTGCGCAAGTTCACACAACTCTGCATGTTGATTCCTGGGAACCGGAGTGATCGAGTCCTGCCCTGCCGGCATGCCCCGCGGCGGCTTCACAGTCGATGAATGGAACTTATTGGTTGATGGATTCAAACCGGTGGTCTGATAATATAAGATGCATGAAAGCATAAACCAGAAGCGGGCACCGAGGCACTACCCGCAGAGATCAAGGGAGGACACAGAGCGAGGCGTTCACCCCATCCTGCCTCTCCTTGCAAAGAAAGCAGACTAGTCTGCCTTATTCCTCAAGAGGAAGAACCCGCCAGAAAGGCACCACAGGGACAACCACAGCCCATCCCCCACACCCATCCAGCGGCCGTCCCTGTTCACAACGAGGTGCCAGTACCTGATACCTTGGCCCATGATCACCAGTCCCCCAGCAGGTGAAACGGCCATGAGGTACCAGACAGAAGGGAGAGCAAGCTCCAGTGCTGGACAAGAAACGGAGCCACCGCCAGACGCATCCACGACGCTCTCAAAAAGGCAGAAAGGCACCACAGGGACAGCCACATCCCATCACCCACATCCTACCAGTGGCCGTCCCCGTTCACAGATACCACTCACACCGAGCGGCATGAGATCTGCCGACAACAGCCAGCCCACCATCATCCCAGTGGAGTGAGAAGCATTCAGGAAATCTACAGTTGTACATCAGACAAACAGAATCTACCCAACCCGGTGGGGCTTTTTGTGCCTCGCTCGCACGGGCCGCATACGGGGCGGGGCCGTGGCAAGATACCATTCGCTTTGACACATCTCAAACCAAGCGCAAAGTAAACCTACTACAAACACGAATCACAGCCGAAAATGTGGGGTAGCTGGGAGCTCATCCAGCTTTGCACCGCAGGTCCGTCATGGAAATATTCCAATCCGGTGCTCAAAGCTCAGGCGAGCAAAGTTGAAGGGGAAACCCGGCTGCAGTGAAGCCCCCGCGAGGTCCAGTCCCCGCAGGATCACCGTGGTTTCTATTGGAATCTGCAGTGTCTGCTGATCAGTTTGATGTAAAGCATGACTGTCTAGGCCTTGCACAGTAGTCAGGATCCTCAAACCCTGAAGGAACCCTGAAGAAACCCTATGAAACCCTTAGATCTAGATCTAGATCTGCTGAACTAATCGTGGCCGTTGGATCATATGATGACCATCGGAAAGACACAGTGTGTAATTGTTCACCGGCCCATCGCAGACGTGTCACTGCAGTCGTTATGAACTCGACAGTGGCACGTCATACTCTAATTAGTGAACTTTCGCTTAGACTGCCCAATCAGTAATGATTGGGCGCTAACGTTCGTGGCGTTTCAAGCTGCGAACTGCTATATCTTTTGAGAATGAAAGTTTACGCTCGCTTTTTGCAAATAACCCTGTACTGAATTCCAAAAGTTTCCCCTACCTGGCCTGGGCACCCCAGAAAAGTGCCAACTGGTGCTGGCACTGCGAAGATCAAGGGAAGGCACAGCGCCTGGATCTCGCCGCCCGCTGCTTCGCGCTGCAGCAGAGGCCGACTAGTCCGCCATGCTCTCCAAGAGGCAGTGCCCGCCTGAGAGGTCCCACGGAGTTTACAGCTGTGTGCTCATTGACAGATGGAATCTACGCGACACCGATCCCGGGGACCTTTTGTGCCCACTCGCACACTGCCGCATGGGGCCCCTCGTTGTGAACGGGGACCACCGCATTCCATCACCCACTTCCAACTGGCGGCCGCCCCCTTTCACAACGAGGTGCCAGCACCTCATATCCCGGTCCGTGAACACCAGTCCCCCGGCACGTGTAATAGCCAGGAGGCAGTGGATGAGAGCGAGAAAGAGAGAGAGTAAGCGTCGGACGAATCCAAGACCATCCCGAAGAGGCAGCAACCGCCAGAAAGGCACCTCGGGGACAACCACACCCCATCGCCCACTCCCAACCAGTTGCCGTCCAGGTTCAATTCGAGATGCCAGTACCTTACATCGTGGTCAATAAGCACGAGCCCTTTAGTAATCGCAATAACCACGAGGCACCCGAAAGGAAGCCGGGCAAGCGCCAGACGCATCTGGCATGACACATGGCCCCTGAAGAGACAGTACCCGCCAGATAGACACCACAGGGCTTGCCGCATCGCATCATCCACATCCAACTAGTGGCTGTCCCCATTCACAGCGAGGTACCGGCACCTCAAAACATGGCCATCGAACACTGGTCCCCCCCGCAAGTGCAATAACCATCCGACGCACTGGACAAGAAAAAAAGCAAGCCCAAGACAAATCTGGTATGCTCCTGAAGAAGAAGTACCCGAGGAGCATCAGCAGGCACTGGGGTTGGCTCGGGCAAGCTGGGGCAACGGGTGGTCACCTCTATCCACTTTGAGCACAAGCATACTCTTCCCCCCCATCGTCGTCAGCCTGGTGGACCGCACCTCGGCGCTACTGTGACCGAGGCTTGTGCTCGGCCTGGGAGGTAGCTTCACGAGGTTCGCGCCACGCATGCTCTGCTGCGAGGAAATCCCCCTCGCTGATGCAATCCGTTCTGCGCGCGTGCCTGCAAATACCACATAGCTCTGCCTCAGGGCAGGAGTTGGGGATAGGGAAAAGCGTGTGATGTGAGGGGACATTGCGATCTCTGTGAGCGGCAGTGAGTGGAAACATAAGAAAGAGTGTGAGCGCGAATGCCACAGTGGTTGAGCATGACTGGCGGTGAGTGGTCACACAGAAAATAATATGAGACCCCTACTCTCTGCAACTCCTCAACCTGCAAAACGCGACTACCAAGCCCACTCGCATTGCGTCCCCCCCGCCTCTGCCCGCACCCCTACT
>LGRX02016259.1:0-19132 GCA_001247695.2 Cymbomonas tetramitiformis
TAGAATATATTTTCATGATTTTAGAATAACCCGTTTTCATGATGATTTTAGAATAAGTTTTCTTGATGTCATCCGGCTATGACCGGTGCATGCATCCATGACGCTGTACTGTACCTGTTGAGCTATCGCCATGCCATGCGAAATATTACACTGAAGGGTTGTCTTGCCATGATGTCCATATTTGAATGGAACCAAAAACCGTTCGATTTTAATCGAACGAACGGTTTTTGGTTCCATTCGGAAAGATTCACGGCCGTGAATCTAAAAGTCACGGCCGTGAATAACGACTTTGTCCGCATAATGACTTTTATTATTTGCCATCTTTGCCACAATAGACACTCACGGCGTGTTCTGCTTGAAAGAAAGTAAGTAACTTGAAGCCTTGAGCTTCAAGTTACTGAAAGATATGTATCTTGGCAGTATGTGTGCCAAGTTTCGTGCTCTAGGACGCACGGGAAGCCCTCGGCTGTTTGGCATCTTTGGGTTTGGGTGTCACGTTCGAACCCAAAGCCAAAGCATCTGCCTTAGAAATAGATTGCGCGTTTCGCGCACAAGTAACTTGAAGCCTTGAGCTTCTGGTAACTTAAATATATGTATCTTGGCAGTATTCGTGCCAAGTTTCGTGCTCTAGGACGCACGGGAAAACCTCGGCTGTTTGGCATCTTTGGGTTTGGGTGTCACGTTCGAACCCAAACCCAAAACATCTGCCTTAGAAATAAATTGCTCGTTTCGCGCACAAGTAACTTGAAGCCTTGAGCTTCTGGTAACTTAAATATATGTATCTTGGCAGTATTCGTGCCAAGTTTCGTGCTCTAGGACGCACGGGAAGCCCTCGGCTGTTTGGCATCTTTGGGTTTGGGTGTCTCGTTCGAACCCAAACCCAAAACATCTGCCTTAGAAATAGATTGCGCGTTTCGCGCAAAAGTAACTTGAAGCCTTGAGCTTCTGGTAACTCAAATATATGTATCTTGGCAGTATTCGTGCCAAGTTTCGTGCTCTAGGACGCACGGGAAGCCCTCGGCTGTTTGGCATCTTTGGGTTTGGGTGTCACGTTCGAACCCAAACCCAAAACATCTGCCTTAGAAATAAATTGCGCGTTTCGCGCACAAGTAACTTGAAGCCTTGAGCTTCCGGTAACTTAAATATATGTATCTTGGCAGTATTCGTGCCAAGTTTCGTGCGTTAGGACGCACGGGAAGCCCTCGGCTGTTTGGCATCTTTGGGTTTGGGTGTCACCTTCGAACCCAAACCCAAAGGCAAAGGCATAGGACAGTTTCGTAGATTCTGTCCCGATGCCTTTGCAACCTCGCTTGCTAACTCATATTACAATGAATATTCAACATTCAAGCGTTGGATACCCCACGCCAACGGGAAGCGCTCGGCTGATTTGTTATTTGGGTATGCGCACCCAAATGACAAAAAACGCATCTTTGAAACTCGTTAGTTTCAAAGATGCGTGGCCGATGCCTTCGTGCTTATGTGTGTTAATCCATATGAAATATTCCATGGAATAAATGTGAATATCCCGCACAAACGGGAAGCGCTCGGCCGTTTTGTAGAATTAGGGTACACCCAAAATACAAAACGCATCTTTGAAACAACTCGGAAGTTTCAAAGATGCTTGCCGGTCGCGTGCAGCGGTAAAAGGCAAGTCAAAGGGTTTATGATATAGAAGAAGTACAGGGGCCTTCTTTTCAAGCAGAACACGCCGTGAGTGTCTATTACAACGGCGCCCACCATTATCACAAGCGAGACAAACCTTCTTAAAGCTTTTTGGAGGCTTCCTCATGATGGCACCAGCGGGAACGAGAGCGTTTGACCTGTGTGCACATTATTTGAACACGAGTCGTGAAAAGGACCACCGGTCATAGCCGGATGACATCAAGAAAACTTATTCTAAATTCACCATGAAAACGGGTTATTCTAAAATTATGAAAACTTATTCTATATTAATTATTTTTCCGGAGGAGAGGTACTCCAAGGTGAACACGACCCCGTGGGATCCTCGTGCGCGGTAGTAGCGATGGTCCTCACAGAGGTAGTACACGGCGTTGGAACGGGAGTTGGCTCGCGTCTTGAGCACATGCAGCGTGCCTTGTTGTGGGCCGTCGATTAAATGGCTCGTGGCTATCTCCATCAGCTGCTCGCTCGTGCCGAGGTGCTCTACATGCATCTGTATGATGCTAAGGAGTCCACCAGTGCAGCCCTTCGACTGCCCACCCAGCGGCAAACACTCACCTCGCTGCCCCACTGCTGCTGAGGAGGAGTATTTGTGCATCGTTTGTTTACTGAGTTCGCACGTGTAACATATATCTTATTGAAACATTAATTAATTTACTTTTTATTTACTTTCAATTTTATCTTTATCTTTTTATTGTAGATTTATTTATTTATTTTTTATCGTACTCACATTTAATCACGTAATTTATTCCCTATTTATTACGTAATTATTTCTTTAGGGTTTTCTCTTGTATTTATTAATCATTTATTATCGTCTTTAGGGTTTTTGGGGCAGGCTATAATCAGTAGCATACTACTTCACACAATGGTTCTACAATGAACCACGCACCCGGAGCGGGAAGATCATTTGGCATCCGGCCTCTCCGCAGGAGTTGGCTGTGCTACAGGCCGGAGTGACAGAGAGGGAATACAGGCGTGCCCTTAAACACGGGACTCTGCTACACCAGGAAGGGCTACCAAAGAAACTCTTTGCAGGAGTGAACTTTGGCAGAGCACGTGTTAAAGAAAGAGGAGCGACCCCCACCCGCAACACCTTCTCAGCACTCTCGGAACGCTTCACAGCACTCTCAGCGGCTCCAGCAGAGGCCCAGAGGCAACCATCCGTGCCGCAGTGGGAGGAAATACCCAGATGCGGATTGGCATATCCCCCTGGCTTCTCACCAATTCCTCGTTTCCCTCCCAGCAGCGACAGCAGCGGGTCCAGTGACTCCAGCGATTCTACTGTTTCCCCGGAGCGAGGCAGCCGCGGCAGCAGCAGGCGTATAGGCAGAGGCAGCAGCAGCGGCAGCGGCAGGCGGCAACGGAGGCGGAAGAAGCAGTTAGCCAAGAAGAGGGCAGTCAAGGCAGCAAAAGGGAAGGCTGTAGATGAGGAGCCTGCCTCTCGAGTATCAGCTCTGGAGCCTGAGCTGACAGAAGGGATGGCTGTCACCCAGATGGGGTCATATGAGTGGTTGGTCATGCCGCAGGGGCTGCAGAATTCACCGTCTCAGTACCAGCGACGGATGCAGCGGGCCTTGGGCCATCTCCCGTTTGTCCGGATCTTCATCGATGATGTGGTCGTCTTCAGCAACACCGCTGCAGAGCACTACGAACACGTCAAGCAACTGCTCCTGACATGCAGGGAGAAGGGCGTCTTCCTCAAGAGGTCCAAGTGCCAACTGTTGAAGAAATCCTTGCGGTTCCTACCATGCACTGAGTAAATCTCACGTGATATATTAGGTTTAGGGATGATTATAATTCCATGTTGACCTCATTACAAAATGAGTTGCTGGATAGATTTCACATGAAGCTCAGGTGAGCATTCCATCCAGTAATCCACCATAGAATGTACATGTGATCTGAAGAGCATCTCGGCTCCGCCAGGACATGACAAGCTAATTATGGTGTTAAGACTACTTTCAGGCACCTTATACTATCACGGGTTCTAATATAATTTAGCATGCACTGCAATATGCTTATGCACTATGTACTACAGCTGGTATCGTGATCAAGCTGTACAGTATAGTAAAGCATGTACAATTCACAATGTTGCAATCATTCAGCATAATATATGTGCATGGTATAAAATGCATGCACTGCATGTTGATGATTGCTGTAGTGAAATGAGTGCATGTGTGTGTGTGCTGATCCGCACACACATGTTGTGCACAGATTATTGTGCTGCTGATGAGCATAAATGCTGATGATTAAGAGTATTTGTGCAGTCATCAGAACATTTTGGAATTTGCTGCAGTATGATGATAGTACATTCACAGCAGCATAGTGATAATGTATCCACAGCAGTATGTATCCACAGCATAACGATCATGTGTCCACAGCATTCCTGCAATTTTTGACATCACTGCATACGTTCGTATACTGTGCGCACACCTTGTCGCGTATAAAATCAAGACGACTTCTCTGCCGACGCTATTTGCTGCGATTATGTTTGCGATGAAAAATTTCCTCGCGCAATCCGTGTGCTGACGATATGCAAGCGTATATTATTCGAGTTGCAGATATTCAATATCACTGCGAGCGCTGTCGCTTATGCGCCCACCTGCAAACCTGCGAACAATATGAAATATACTACGTCTGACGCTGCACCCACTTGAGTTCTCGTATCGTGCCTTGACGAGTTTCTTTTAGAATACCATTATGTTAGGGCTGATATGCGAGCCCACAAATATTATACAAATAAACACTGCAAAGTTGGACAGCAATGCAAGTGTACATATGAGCGGGTTGTGAGTGCAGTCTCTGTGTAAAGATCTGCTGAAGCCCAACGCTTCCTCACTTTATACCATATGTCTCCTATCATCATAGATAGTACCGCCATTGGGTTGTGAACCCGAGACATAGGTTGAACGACCAGCATGGTAATAACGACTAGTTCGTTCATGCTGCGCATGCGAGTTCCGCGCATGCTAAAAGCGCAGATGGTTCTTGAAGTACAAACAAGATGTATCTTTGCTTTGCCATCTTCGAGTTCGATGTACGAACTCTCGATGACAAGGTCATTCAAGTCTTTCCTTGAATAATGACAGATGATGTGACATTATCATCTAGCGACATGTACAGTCATCGTCGACCGTACTGACGACTGTCATAATAATATATGACGCGACTCGACCTGTACAGTCATGGTCGACCGTACTGTCGACTGTCATAATAATATATGACACGACTGACATGACATGACATGACATGGTATGACATGTCTGACAGGTATGACACGTATGACATGTATGACACATATGTCATCGGTCATGACCCTGACAGATCTCCCCTCTTAAAAGAGTTGTGACCTCACAACGGGCATACCTTTGTATATGTCTATGATGTCTTTGTTGTTGTCGCTTCTTGCTGGTACCAGTCTTCTTACACCGATTTGGGGCGTCCCTCGTGGTGTTTTTAGGTTATTGGGAGGAACTGAGTCCACTTTAGTCCCTCACCTTACAGTTCTTAGGATGTAGCCCACCTTTGAAGGTTCAATGAATTGCGTTTCGTGATGCAGATTGACGCTGGATTACTGATTGATCCACACGTATCGTGCGTCAGAGTGACGATTCAAAGCATCCGAAGTGTACGTTACGGATTATTTGCGCTTGCCGTCGACGCTTTGCGCGAACGATGATCGACGTTTTAACGAACGATACTCGGCCTTATATATACAACTGATCGACGAAAACCCTTGGGTACATGTTTCCACAGTTATATATAGTGCACCCAACCCTTCCTCCCCTCCTTCAGTTACTCCGGAGGATCATAGGCGGCAACGGGGAGCCCGATTTCGGGGCTTGTATTTAATGCAAGCGGAGGAGGCCCTGCTTACGAGATATCGGAGGGACTTTATAAGTCCACTTTAAATCCTCACCCGTCTGCCAAACTCCTTTTTTCTGTCCGGTACGCGCGCTTTGACGAACATCTATCGCGATGAGTGAGAATGGATTCGCCACGTACTAATGTGAAATTTCTTTAGTTATGTTTGTCAAGCACAACTTAGGATCACAACTCCGTCTACCTCAGTCATGTTCCCGGTAACTTCGGTTGACTGGCCACGAATCCGATGACAAACCACGGATTTGGCAAATGTTAGGGATATAACCCTGCAGTTCTTGGGTTGCAGCCCATTGCACCGAAGGCGCATCGCAGTTCTTGGGATGCAGCCCTGATATATTTATACGACCGATGGATGAAAACCTCTTGGGTACATGTTTCCACGGCCTGATTATTAGGTCGGCAATTATTGGCAAAAGTCATTGGCTATCAGCTTTTGACTCAGAAGCCACAATGTTATAGAAGCTGCGACCTATTGTGATCATATGCGGCAGTTATGCCTTCAGCATACGTAGACAATATGATTATATGGAACTTATAACTCCACTTGAGTTGCATCATGATAAATTTATCCAGGTGTTAACTAGTGTTCAGGATTTGATAAGGGGTTGACGCCCCACAAGCCAAAGGTCACTGTCTCATAAGGCTCGCCTCAAGTGTGCGGCTTTGAGGATTAGCGTCCTGGTGAGGCACAATCATGATGCTTCCTAGTCCATAATGGAGCTGGAAATGAGAATGCTCAAGATATCCGAAGACAGGAAGGCTTTCAGTTGGCCAGAGTTACTGTCAAGATGCTTAACCTTGATGGAATGGCATTCGGATACAAACTGTGCAACCATGCATGACTTATGCATTGGTGTATGACTTTGATGAATTGTTTCTTTTCAATCCGATAGAGTGGTGACTTGTTTTATGACTATAAAATTTCTGTCACTTTCCAGAATGAGGATGAACTGCGCTTGGAACCAGCTGCAGATTGCGGATATCAGTTGTTTATATAAGGCCGAGTATCGTTCGTTTAAACGTCGATCATCGTTCGCGCAAAGCGTCGACGGCAAGCGCAAATAATCCGTAACGTACACTTCGGATGCTTTGAATCGTCACTCTGACGCACGATACGTGTGGATCAATCAGTAATCCAGCGTCAATCTGCATCACGAAACGCAATTCATTGAACCTTCAAAGGTGGGCTACATCCTGAGAACTGTAAGGTGAGGGACTAAAGTGGACTCAGTTCCCCCCAATAACCTAAAACACACCATGAGGGACGCCTCAAATCGGTGTAAGAAGACTGGTACCAGCAAGAAGCGACAACAACAAAGACATCATAGACATATACAAAGGTATGCCCGTTGTGAGGTCACAACTCTTTAAAGAGGGGAGATCTGTCAGGGTCATGACCGATGACATATGTGTCATACATGTCATACGTGTCATACCTGTCAGACATGTCATACCATGTCATGTCATGTCATGTCATGTCAGTCGTGTCATATATTATTATGACAGTCGACAGTACGGTCGACCATGACTGTACAGGTCGAGTCGCGTCATATATTATTATGACAGTCGTCAGTACGGTCGACGATGACTGTACATGTCGCTAGATGATAATGTCACATCATCTGTCATTATTCAAGGAAAGACTTGAATGACCTTGTCATCGAGAGTTCGTACATCGAACTCGAAGATGGCAAAGCAAAGATACATCTTGTTTGTACTTCAAGAACCATCTGCGCTTTTAGCATGCGCGGAACTCGCATGCGCAGCATGAACGAACTAGTCGTTATTACCATGCTGGTCGTTCAACCTATGTCTCGGGTTCACAACCCAATGGCGGTACTATCTATGATGATAGGAAACATATGGTATAAAGTGAGGAAGCGTTGGGCTTCAGCAGATCTTCTTACAGAGACTGCACTCACAATCCGCTCATACGTTCACTCGCATTGCTGTCCAACTTTGCAGTGTTTATTTGATATTGTATAATATTTGTGGGCTCGCATATCAGCCCAAACATAATGGTATTCTGAAAGAAACTCGTCAAGGCACGATACTCGAGAACTCAAGTGGGTGCAGCGACAGATATAGTATATTTCATATTGTTCGCAGGTTTGCAGGTGGGCGCATAAGCGACAGCGCTCGCATTGATATTGAATATCTGCAACTCGAATAATATACACTTGCATATCGTCAGCGCAGAGATTGTGCGAGGAGATTTTTAATCGCGAACATAATCGCAGCAAATAGCGTCAGCAGAGAAGTCGTCTTGATTATATACGCGACAAGGTGTGCGCACAACATACGAACGCATGCAGTGATGTCAAAAATTGCAGGAATGTCACAGTATGCGAGATTAAGATGCGCGTACGGAAATTGATCGTCAGCACATATGATTTCATCAAGTGCGACTGGACGTACATAATTTCGTATAACAGCGCGATCGCAATCATCAGTATGCGACGTACATCAGCGATTTTTGCAAATGATCCTTTCGCACTGTTCGCAATAACTAGCGCGTACAATGATTTTTAGCTTGTCAGCACGATGTGCATTTTCCATGATTTCATCAGATACGATGGACGCTCGATTTTAGCGCGTACGATTCCTGATGTGTCTGCATGCAGTGAGAAGCACATATGTGTGTGTACGCGCGTCAAAATCCTATGCAGAATGATTGTATACTTACAGGAATGCTATGGATACATGATCGTTATACTGCTGTGGATACATTACCACTATGCTGCTGTGAATGTACTATCATCATACTGCAGCAAATTCCAAAATGTTCTGATGACTGCACAAATACTCTTAATCATCAGCATTTATGCTCATCAGCAGCACAATAATCTGTGCACAACATGTGTGTGCGGATCAGCACACACACACACATGCACTCATTTCACTCACAACAATCATCAACATGCAGTGCATGCATTTTATACCATGCACATATCTTATGCTGAATGATTGCAACATTGTGAATTGTACATGCTTTACTATACTGTACAGCTTGATCACGATACCAGCTGTAGTACATAGTGCATAAGCATATTGCAGTGCATGCTAGTCTATATTCGAATCCATGTAGCAAAGGGTGCCTGAAAGTAGTCTTAACACCATAATTAGTTTGTCATGTCCTGGTGGAGCCGAGATGCTCTCCAGATCACATGTACATTCTATGGTGGATAGTAGTATACTACCGATTATAGCCCCCTCCAAAACCCTAAAGACGATAATAAATGATTAATAAATACAAGAGAAAACCCTAAAGAAATAATTACGTAATAAATAGTGAATAAATTACGTGATTAAATGTGAGTACGATAAAAAATAAATAAAAAATCTACAATAAAAAATAAATAAAAAATCTACAATAAAAAGATAATAACGTGGTGCACCGAAGAGGTAAAATTAGCTATAAAAAAAAATATAAAATTGAAAAAATTCATCAAGTTGTACACTGGGAAAATACATCATATACTATTTTTGAAAGCTTTATTAATACTTTTTTAAAAATAAAACAAGAGGCAAACGATTATCCTGAGTGGGTACAAAGCGAAAAAGATAAAGATTTGTATATTAAAAAATATTTTGAAAAGGAAGGTATATTATTAGAAAAGGATAAAATATATAAAAATGAAGGATTGAGAACTATTGCTAAATTATTTCTCAACAACTTGTGGGGTAGATATTGTTTGAAACCAAATAAAAGACAAAACAAATTCATGAATAGTGCTGAAGTATATGATATTTTATCAGATTCAAGAAATGACAATGTTCTAATTCAGCCAATAAAAAACAAAAATGGTGATGTTAAATACCAAGTTGGTTTTAATGTATTAGGTGAATATTCTGAAACAAACTGCACCGTTAACGAAGTTATTGGAGTGTTTACAACGGCATATGCAAGAATGAAATTATACAATTTGATGGACGATGTAGGATTTGACAATGTACTATATCACGATACCGACTCAGTGGTATACATTGAAAATACAAGTAATAATCATATCTTCAAAGAACAACTTGGTGATTATCTTGGAGAACTGACCGACGAGTTAGAAAATAAGACATGGATTGAATTTGTATCAACAGCACCTAAATCATATTCATTAAAATTTGATAATGGAACAACAATGACTAAGGTAAAAGGATTTCCATTAAATTATGAAAATTCTCAAAGTATTAATCATGAAGAAATCAAAGATATCATTTTATACAATCACGAAAAAATTGTGAAATTAAAATACGATGTTCTTAGAAAACCAAGAAAAATTGATGAAAACAAACATTATGCAGCTCTTGGTATAGAAACACGAAGCGAAACAAAATCATTTTCATTAAATTATGATAAAGGATACATTCAGTGGGACAAATTCAATATTTTACCTTGGGGACATAAAGATATTCCTTTATAATAATGAGCAAGTCAATCACTGAAAAACAAATACAAGACTTTTATCTGAATCCTGAAATAGGACTAAGTGCCGTATCACCATTTACGGCCAAATTAAAATCTCTTGGTTATAAAGTCACACAAAAACAAGTCAAGGAAGCTATAGAAAAAACTGAAGTCAATCAAACATTTTCTCAAAAAAAGAAAATCAATAGAAAAGAGTTATTTCCTATTTACGGTAAAGACCCTAACAAGAATTATGTTCAGGCTGATTTAGCATTTATTCCTGAATTCAAAAAACAAAATAGAGGCTACTCCGTTATATTGACGGCTATCAATATCAATACACGAAAGGCTTATGCATATCCATTAATCAAAAACTGTTAAAGACAAAAATAACAAAAACATTGATTCTGCTGAAGGAATAATTCCTGCTTTTAAAAAGTTAATAAAAGATTCAAAAATGAATGTATTGACTACGGACAATGGTGTAGAATTTACAAATAAATCTATGAAAAAATTATTAAAAGACAACAATATTGAGCATTATTTAAATGAAACCAAAGACCATACTACTATGGGTATGATAGAAAGATTCAATAGAACATTAAAATTGAAATTTAAAAAAATAGAAAAAAGTAAAGACACCGTAAACTGGATTGATTATTTGGATTCTGTTGTCAAAAATTATAATAGTACACAAAATTCTGCAAATATCGATAAATCAACTCCTGATAATATGAACCTAACAAAGACCATCAGAAATATTTTATTGAAAAGGAATAAATTGACTAAGCTTCTTGAAAAAATAGATATAAAACCGGGTGATAAAGTTAGGATTAAAATTAAAACTAAAACGTTTGATAAAGAATCTCAACGATGGTCGACAAAAATATATAAAGTAAAATCTATGAAAGGATTGAGTTATATCATCGAAGACGGTAAAGAAACTTTGGCACGTCGGTATAAACCACGCGAATTATTGGAAGTCAAAGGTAACAATTCTAATAATAAGAAATCCACTGATGAACCTACAGTTTCTGAATTGGTTTCTAAACAAAATAAAAAAGAAAGAACTCTTAGGAAAGAAGGTGTCTCATCTTCTAATCGAATATCTAAAAGGACAAGAAGTCAAAATAAAAATAATAAAGGTAATGAAACGGAAATTGATTTACGATGATTTTTATCGATTGTATTATATATATTGTCATGGTAAGAGCTAATCAAACACAAGCTCAACGAAGGCTGAATAATAATATTTATTGTGGATATAAAGACCCTGCACCCTCAGGTCGTCCGCTTGGAAATAAAATTCAATGTAAAGCTCGTCATCAATTAAGGCGGTATGGAAGAATTTTAAGACCACCTCATCCAGCGGATAGACAACAAAATAGACGAAACAATTAATATATATGTAATATTATAAAATATATGCGAAAGATATTGACTGATGATATTGTCAAACAATATTGTCTAAATGAATTAGGCTTTAGAAATGCTGCATCTAATAAATCAATATTTCAAGGATATTCTAAATTAGCTTCTAACAATTATGCTATGACCGCTCCTTCTCAAAATAGTGTTGAATTCTATACTTCTATTTCTCAAAGTCCTTTGATAAATTCAGTTGATTTGATTCAAAATTTAAAAAGAAGTGATGTCAATGTTTTTGTTCCGGGAAAATATACAAGAGCGGACAATTTACAAAGGTTTGCTGATTTAAGTGAATCTGATGTAGAAACTCCAAGAAGTTATGTATCACCTGATTTGGAACATGATGACGATGTTAAATATCTAGAATGTTTGTCACCAACTCCAATAAATCAAGGAGAATCTGGACCTTCCGGAATAATTATTCCAAATCCTATGTTATTACAAGCTTCATCTCCGTTTAACACACCCCAAAATCAAGGTGAATCTGGACGAAGAACCCCTTTAGTAAGACAAGCATTATTCAATTCAGCTAAAAAAGATTCCCTTAGCCCTGCACGTTTAGATATTGATGATGACGATGATGATATTAGTGGTGTGGAAATTATAGAAGAAGAAGCAAGTCCACAAATGTATACAAGAGGACAACGTGCAAGTAGAGCTAATCAACCATAAAAATATATATATTAATATATAAATGACGCGAGCTGAATGGAACGAAACATTAAAAAAATGTGCCAAAGAATATCATTCCAAAAAAGGCACGAAACCTCGTAAAAAATATTCCAAAAAGAAAAAGTTAATTAAATCTGCAAATATGCAATCACCACAAATGACATCACGACCTATTGCAAATTTACCAACAAATAATAACAATCGAGGACCTGCAAGATTTCCTTTTAATTTAATTGTGTAAATTTCTTCGGTTTTTTCAGGGGGACAAAAAACCTCGAAAAAATAAAATCCACTTAAAGAGTGTAACTCATTAGTGTAAACAAAGCAAGATGAATACATTAGACTTACATTGTTGGATTGAACGTAAGGATGGTTCTATTTATGACCCGACTCCAATAATTATGGAAGATTTTATTTTCATGTTTCGTAATATAAGTGACAAAACAAGATACTATGAAAAATATGAAGGTAATGAATTAAACAATGCTTGCAAAAATGTTTTTGATGCTATCAAAAAATTTGAAAAAGATAATGAAAAAAATGGAATTAATATGAGAACTTTAGTGAAAAACAACAAGTATTCTTTACCAAGTCTTTGTTTCTTGAATGCTTATTATTGGGTACAAGACCATAAAGGTGAAGGTAGAATGAAAATAGGGAAAATGGGTTGGAAAACAAATGAAGGAAACATATGGTGGGAATTTGGATGAATGATTTAAGAACAATTAACATATATCTTATTGAAACATTAAATAATTTACTTTTTATTTACTTTCAATTTTATCTTTATCTTTTTATTGTAGATTTTTTATTTATTTTTTATCGTAGATTTTTTATTTATTTTTATCGTACTCACATTTAATTACGTAATTTATTCCCTATTTATTACGTAATTATTTCTTTAGGGTTTTCTCTTGTATTTATTAATCATTTATTATCGTCTTTAGGGTTTTGGGGGGGCGTTATAATCAGTAGTATACTACTCTCGTGCCAATGACGTGGACATATTTTATGCCACGACATTACATCTGAAATTAATAAATCACTCAGAGAGCAGGTGTTGACATCAGTATAGCACCATTATACATATAGTCATGAGGATTTTAAAGAAGACATAGTCTCTCCGATATTGACAAACAAGGTACATATATATATATATATCCATGCTCTCTGATCATATATTGATATCCCACAGCATACGATGATGGTAATAGCAAGCCACTTCGCCGCTGGAGGGTAGTGTTGTATATATGTACAGCACATGCTTGGGCACTATATGACCCACGCTAAATGATGTGGATTCGGGCTGCATCCCAATAACTGCAATGCACCTTCGGTGCAATGGGCTGCAACCCGAGAACTGCTATCCAGCTTCATAGAAAGCTTCCACGTCATCACATAGAGGTCGGACCTCTGTTGTATTTGAACGGCGCTTGACAACCGCCTAGCAATACATTTCCTTGAGGGGGGAAGATGATAAGCTAGAAATACAACTAAAAACCAAATAAATAATAAAGACAAATAATAAAAACAAGTAAGTTGCATCATTGTTTTTGTTTTGGTAAGCCTGACTATAAAAGTCAAACCATGCAGAACTCCATGAAGTTGATACATATATGTATCAAACATTTCTAGGTCATCAGCATGACATACATATGAGCTTGATTTGAAGACCTAAACATTGTATACATCCAGTCTAGCATGTATCCAGACTAAAATTGTATATTAACACGGTGCAAGCACTATAGCCTCTGCCACCGATGATCATTGAAAAGTGTATTGGCATCTCTTTGAGGTAATTATGCCTACTGAATGAGCCATACCAACCATCTTGTCTTCATTGATCATTACATATCTGATCATATCGCCATTGAGCAATGCCTATTCTGTGAGATTATATATCACAAGGCATTTCATTAGTGCACATTAAACAATTGTAGTGCAACAAGGATCATCAGCTCTTAATTATACCAAAAGGTTGAGTTGTTGTCAATTGATTTTTCAGACACCATTTCTCAGAAGTCTATTCATCATGAAAGACAGAGTCTGTGCAATCATGGCTATTCAGCCTCCGACATAGCTGACATAGCTATATAGGCTTATGACCAACCGTTGTTAAGCAGCCTCCACGCTATATGGCTGAAAAATGGCAAGCAATCTCTTCGGTCATTCTTGGGCATAGAGCAACCAAGCACAACCAATCCAGGATGTTTTTCCCGAAACTCTCCAAGAGTTATTCATGTTTTTCATGTGTCATATGAAAACAGCTAATATACCGCCCTACACGGGAGTCATCTCCTTCAGCAAGGGGAAGTGGTTATGCTGTAAAGTTGACAAATTTGATCATCATAAAAATGATAGATTTGAAAAAATCGATTGAAACTTGACTATTCCTTACAATAAAGTATTGCACCTAAGGGAATAAGGGTTTCATCGTCTGAAATAGGAAAAGACTTTTTCATTGACTCTAGTTCCTGAATCCAGAATCACATAGGATAGAAAATATATTATATCCTGCACATATACAAGTACATTAGATTCAGATTCTAGGCATACAAGTGGATTTGAATGCACTCAGGTATGTACTGAGTTGCAACTGTCCAAGGTTTTCATTCTGACATCACTATCTTATTTGTGGAAAAGCATATAATGGTATAAACCATCCACATCTAGATTGACATCATACTTGTGGTTCATATCATTCTGGCACATAAGACACGCATGCTTCATTGAGGAATCATGACTCTCTGAAAGTTCATTCTGGAATGTTTAGAAATTTGTTGCCTCGACCATTAGGCCACGAAGTCTTGGGAAAAGCCAGACTACCGCAATCTGCAGCTGGTTTCCAAGCGCAGTTCATCCTCATTCTGGAAAGTGACAGAAATTTTATAGTCATAAAACAAGTCACAACTCTATCGAATTGAAATGACACATCCATCATTCATACTTCTTTATCATAACAAGTGTCTGAATAGTGTTGCCCAAAAATAAAATGGGCACCATTGAGATAAGTGATCATGTGCTGAAGAATATACACATATAACTAGGCAATGCCATGTTCTATTCATAATAAATGACATGTCAGCCATCCATCAACTACGAAAATACAACTTATATTCTGGTCTTTCAGAATACCATTATGTTAGGGCTGATATGCGAGCCCACAAATATTATACAATATACAAATAAACACTGCAAAGTTGGACAGCAATGCGAGTGTACGTATGAGCGGGTTGTGAGTGCAGTCTCTGTAAGAAGATCTGCTGAAGCCCAACGCTTCCTCACTTTATACCATATGTCTCCTATCATCATAGAAAGTACCGCCATTGGGTTGTGAACCCGAGACATAGGTTGAACGACCAACATGGTAATAACGACTAGTTCGTTCATGCTGTGCATGCGAGTTCCGCGCATGCTAAAAGCGCAGATGGTTCTTGAAGTACAACCAAGATGTATCTTTGCTTTGCCATCTTCGAGTTCGACGTACGAACTCTCGATGACAGGGTCATTCAAGTCTTTCCTTGAATAATGACAGATGATGTGACATTATCATCTGGCGACATGTACAGTCATCGTCGACCGTACTGACGACTGTCATAATAATATATGATGCGACTCGACCTGTACAGTCATGGTCGACCATACTGTCGACTGTCATAATAATATATGACACGACTGACATGATATGACATGACATGACATGGTATGACATGTCTGACAGGTATGACACGTATGACATGTATGACACATATGTCATCGGTCATGACCCTGACACTGGGGCACTACGACAGATGCTCGGAAATATGTTTTTGATTGAACGTGCAAAGGTACGCAATTCGGTTTTTATAATATACTGGATCAGGGCCAGATTGAGGTACAAACGATAATTCGGTTCCGAGATCTGAAGCCTAAACACTTCTCAAGTGCTCCACTTATTCACTCGTCACTCAGGTTGCAGGGTCAACCACTCGACAGCCGATGTCACACTTCGGCTCAACGTTCAATTCCCGATCCGATCTCATTTCTAATTCCGATTCGTCATTCTCGATTCAGATGCTATGTCGACAGACTGACACGATGCCTGCCACACAGTACTGTCATACTACTGTACTGTCATACTGTCATAGTGTCATAGTGTCATAGTGTCATAGTGTCATACTGTCATAGCCCTGACATCTGATATTCGATTTCATTGTCTTTTCAACCCCGATGCGAATCTGACCATTCTTCGAGGGTCTGACTGAGTGCCACGATGACACCCCCCACAGTACTGTCATACTACTATAGTGTCATAGTGTCATACTATCATAGTGTCATACCCCGGACATCTGGTACTCATTCTCATCGTGATTTCAAGCCCAATTTCACTGTCATCGTGCCAATCCCAGATTACTCCCGATGACACACATACAGTCGCATAGGCATATCGGCTCACGCTGTGCCTCCGGGCACATCATCATTATTGTTTTTATTTTGACTACGAGTTCTTTTAGATAATCTATTTGAAGCTGAAATTCCTTCCTTTTTAGTTTTTCTTTCTTTTTTATTTTGTTTTGTTACTAATTCTTTCACGGTAGGTTCATCTTTATTTTTACTTTGATTTGAAACATTACCTTTCACTTCGAGCAATTCTCTTGGTTTATATTTTCTTGCTAAAGTTTCGTTGTTGTCTTCTATTACATAAGACAAGCCTTCCATTTTTTTAACTTTATAAATTTTAGTTGACCATCGTTGAGTTTCTTTATCAAAAGTTTTAGTTTTAATTTTAATTCTAACTTTGTCTCCAGGTTTAATATCAATTTTAGAAAGTAGTTTTGTTAATATATTTCTTTTTAATAAAATATTTCTTAATACTCTATCTTCATTCATATCATTTGGTGCAGACTTATCTATATTTCCTACGTTTTTCGTTTCATTATAATTATTTACAATAATATCTAATTTATTAATCCAATTGACGGTATCTTTACTTTTAAAATAAAGTTCTAATTTATATTTTAATGTTCTGTTAAATCTCTCAATCATACCCATTGTACTATGGTCTTCGGGTTCGTTCAAATAATGTTCAATATTGTTATCTTCCAAAAGTTTCTTTATGGCTTTATTTATAAATTCACTACCGTTGTCCGTTGTTAATACATTCATTTTGGAATCCTTAATCAATTTTCTCATTGCGGGAATGACACCTTCCGCAGATTCTATATTTTTATTATTTTTATCTTTTATAGTTTTTGATTTTAACCCATAAGCATATCCTTTTCTCGTATTTATATTAATTCCCGTTAATATCACAGCAAAACCACTATTTTGTTTTTCAATTTTGGGATAAAAGCCAAATCTGCACGAATATAAGTTTTGTTTGGATCTTTACCATAAATTGGAAATAATTCTTTTTTATTTATTTTCTTTTTTTGAGAAAAAGTTTCATTAACTTCAGTCTTTTCGACCGCCTCTTTTACTTGTTTCTGTGTAACTTTATAACCTTTTGCTTTTAATTTTGATGTGAATGAACTTATATTTGATAAGCCTATTTCCGGGTCTAAATATAAATCTTGTATTTATTTCTCGGTGATCGATTTACTCATTTATTTCTTTATTATATATCATCAGTGAATAAAAATAATTTTTCATTTGTAATATTATTTTTGACTAAAAGCATTTGATCAATTTTATATGAAATACCATACATTTTATTCATTATATAAAATCCAGGAATTCTAATAATAGATTGTATTTTTGTATTCATTGTGTTCTCTTTTGTAATTTCCAAATCCTCTCCGGTTTTTCTATCATATAAATCACTATCAGCATTATCTATTTGACATTTAAATAAATTTGAATAATTCTTATTTTGATTTACCTTTGATCGAGCTATTAAAAAGTTCTTTCAAGTTTGAAAGTTTAAAAGTATTTTTTGAAAAATATTTTATTTGATTTTCATAAATATGATTGACAATTTTATCCTCTATAGCTAATATGATATTTTCCATATCTTCAACTAAATTAAACGAAATATTATACCGCTCACTACCTTCAAAGTTGTTAACTCCAAATGGACAATGCATTTTCGGTGTTTCTAAGTATAACGGCTTTTGATCATATTGAATACTTATAAACTTATATGGTTTAGATTTACTTTTTATTTTTGTAAAATCAACATTTTCAATACTCAAATTTTCAATATCAAAATTATTATATTTAACTACCGAAATCATCTTATTAAATTAAGTTATATTTTTTTAAAAGTTAGTTATGTTCAAATAAATTTATTATATTATATTATATTATATTATATTATATTATATTATATTAATATTATATTATATTATATTATATTATATTATATTATATTATTATGGTGAGAGCAAATCAACCACAACCGCAACGAAGACGAAATAATATAATTTATTGTGGGTACAAAGACCCAGCCCCCTTAGGTCGTCCGTTTGGAAATAAAGTAAAATGTAAGGCTATTGGTCAATTACGACGTTTCGGGAGGATTTTAAGAGCACCTCATCCAGCTGATAGACGACAAAATAGGCGAAATAGATAATTAAAAAAAACTATAGGAATAAAAAGTTAAAATCAAATATATTATTACTAGTTTTATTTTATTGTTGCAATTATAATAATTTTTTTCTAATTTATCATATTTATATTTATTCCACCAGAAACTCTCACCGTACCGGATAAATTCACCGGAAGCTCACCGGAAGCTCACCGGACCGGATGAAACTACTAGTCTACCGATTATAGCCCACCACAAAATAAGTAACTATAAAATACAAGAGAAAACCCACCACCAAATAACTAAATAATAAATACAAGAAATAATTACGTAATAAATAGGGAATAAATTACGTGATTAAATGTGAATAGAAAAAATCTACAATAAATATAAAAGATAAAAGATAAAGATATAAAAGATAAAGATTAAAACTTATAAGTAAATGAAAAGTAAATATTGATTAAGTTTTCAATAAGTTATATGTTAATTGTTCTTAAATCATTTATTCATGGAAGTTTAATAAGTCTTTGAATTAATTCGCTTTTATTACCACTCACTTT
>LGRX02016260.1:0-16745 GCA_001247695.2 Cymbomonas tetramitiformis
GCATGCAACCAGGCATACGCAGCATGCAACCGGGCATCTGTATCATGCAACCACTCGTCGGCAGCATGCAACCAGATCTCTGTAGCATGCAACCCCTCTGCTCGTACCTCCCGGTACACGGCACGTCCAGAGCGTCGGCTTGGACTTCGTCGTGAATCTTGAAGTTGTGGATGTTCGTAGCACCACCAACCGCGCAAACCCCGAGGCGGGTGTCAGCGGGCTGGTGGTACCCCAGATACTCGTCGATGGCGTCGGGCACCCGCTCCTCGGCGACAGCGAAGGAGAACGCGGAGGCGGTGTCGTAGAGATCCGGTTTGCCGTCTGCAATGCAGCAGACGGCGTCGAAACGGGCGGCGTCGCCGTCGTCCACGGCGTTCTGGAACATCACGGCGAGCATGTCGTTCTCGCTGTCCGCAATGCTGAAACCGTGTGCCCCAACGTGTCCGCGTGGCCCGCCGTTCGGGCAGTCCCGATGCCAATGCTTCTCCGCCGTAGCGGAGCATGACGGGTGCCGGCACAACGGGACGAACGTACCGGTGGGCTTGTGGAAAGCCACCTTACCCGAAGACTTCCCACGGAAGCTCTGCGGGAAGTTGCCGTGCTCGGGAAGGGGCTTCGCTGCGAAGCGGACGCCGTCACCATGTCCACCGCGTCCGATGGCGTTCTTCTTGTCGTTGCGGGGCGTGTAGCCCTTCGTGTCGTCGAGACGGTTGCTGAGGGCCTTGATCTCTTTCTTCATGTCGTAGAGCTGGTCGCGGAGCTCGCCGAAGACGGTCTTGTAATCCTCGTCGTCGCTCTGCCCAGCCAGGGTGAGGGCGGAGAACGTGCGTGTAGCAGGCGGGACGTGCGAATCCGTCCCGTGTTGTGCGTGGCACTCACGGGTCCATTGCTGAATGGTGGCAAGGGACTCCGCCGCACGTTGGTCGTGCAACAGGAGGCGGTTGACGACCGGAGCATAGAAGACCGGGTCGAGGGACTTGATGAAGAGGGACTTGACCTCCATGTCGTCGAGTGTGCTTTTCCGTCGGGCAGACCGGAGAGCGGCGTTGAAGGCGGCGATTGCTCGCGACGGGTCGAACTGGTTGATCTTGATGGCCAGAAGGTCCGCGGTGCCCTGGAAGGGCCCGCCGGAATCCAGAAGCATCCTGGCGATCTCTAGCAACACCCGCTTCCCATCGAACGGGTGTGCCTCCGCCGAAGACTCCATCCAGTCTGCCGCGGGTGACACTGGAGCAACGATGAACTCCAGCGTCGAAAATAAAAGCCTGTTCCCCTCAGCGCGTACGGGCAGGGTGGCATCCTCCAGGTCGAACAAAGAGGCAAACGCGGACTCCTCAGTGACGAAAATGTCCCGTAATGCCAGTACCAGACGGGCGAAAACGGAGCTGACGTTCGACTCCGTACCATCAAAACGTCCATGTTTGTCGTCGTATACCTTCTTGATGACGAGCTTGGCGGCGCGCTCGTCGAAGGATTCCTTCGCCAGACGCTTGACCGCGTCGAGGAATAGTGCCCCCGCTGATTGGGCAGTCGGGGTAGCCGTAACCGTAGGAGTGGCTGGTGTGGTCGCATGTCGAGCTGCGGCATCGTCGAAAATTGTAACTAGCGAGCGGCGTGCGGCCGCGGTGTGTGATCTCGTAGAAGTACCCATGATGAAGTGACTGCAGAGATAGGGTGAGGTAAATAGCGCCAGGTGAGGTCAACGGCGGTGGGCGACGGCTTGCGAGTTGCGGCGGGTCGTCGAGGACAAATCGGGAAAACAGCAAATTGCACGCGGTCGTGTGGGACGAAAGGACGTGATCAATGTCGGACGGTGTGCAAGCGACCAGAAGCAACAAGGTCCAGCCCAACGATACTGCACGAAATCAAGATGCCGTAATGCGCACCCCACTCATGTCCAATCAACCGCGCTGCCGAAACCGAGCCATACCGCCCGTACCGAAAACCTCTCTAGCGCGGGTTCCTCACCCCATCCCAAGCGTCGGTGTTTAGCCAATCATGGCCAAAATCGCAGTGTAAAATTAAACGTGCGTGGTACCAAACCTGCTGAATATATCAGCTTGACTGTATATTCGGTGTGTGGTAATCAGAATAGATAAACGGATAATCATCAGTCTTCCCGTTATATGTTCGGGGTCTAGGGTTCCGGGACCGGTGACAGTCATACACCCTAACTATAGGAATGACAGTCGGGGCGTCACTTCCAGCAAGCATTTCTTACCACCTCACTGCCACATCATCATTCCACCATCAATACAACTTAGAACTACTGCCTGCGTGGCAACCGGTCATTGGTCCTCAACTGATGTGTCATAAATATAATATGCATACAGCATACAATGTGTCGTGTACAGCCTACGATATGGGCGTCAATATTTGCACTGTTAACGGACTGAATTTTTTCCCGATTTTTCAAAAGAGGGGGAATCTTCGATTTCATCTCCGATGTTTTCCCCAATATGCAAAATTACTCCAGAAATTATATACACACTACACTCGGGCTTCAATTGATATAATATGCATACAGCATACAATGTGTCGTGTACAGCCTACGATATGGGCGTCAATATTTGCACTGTTAACGCACCGAATTTTTTCCCGATTTTTCAAAAGAGGCTAGAGGGGGAATCTTCGATTTCATCTCCGATGTTTTCCCCAATATGAAGAGTATTTTGACGAACGGTTTTTCAACATGTCTGAGTTCTCAGTTCAGGAAGGAAAAAGCTCCCCTTTCAGATAAGTTCAGATATCGATATGTGATATGAGCTCCTACGTTAGTGACGCTACAAACTACAGTTGCACTTTCAATTTTCGTAAGTCCGGCTGTCCACAGCGGGCATGGAGGCCACAGATCATCCCTCGGTACGCATCGTGGTCTTCGGTGTGCCCTCTTCATTCTTTATTTGATATTGTGCTGTGTGAATCGCGTTGACGTTCTTCGACTTGTTAGTTCGCACCCTCCTTCCTTGTCGTGCAGGGAGCAGGCGGGTGCCTGCTGTGTGTTGTGCGGGGAGAAACCTTGTGCCCGCATTTCTTTCGGTGTCGGAGTACTGTGGTCACGGCAGGGCCGGAACCAATCCCTGCTCATGTTCACGCGCGATGCTTGTGCTGTGCGGATGGATGGCAGAACCGGCGACGTCAAAGCCAGGCGGACGACAGCGAGAGCTCTGCGCAGGTATTTTCGAGCCCCTTGCGCAAACCTTCGCCGCTGCTGGTGTTTGGATGCCGAGGATTGCGATAGACCGTTTTTCCGCATCCTTCTGATTGGAGTGTTCTTGTAACGGTGTGATCCGGTGGCCTCCCGCTTCGACCCTTGGGCCCAGGGCGCTGCACCTTTGCGCGATTCCATCGAAGTGAACGATTATGGGGCCGCAATTCGTGACCTAATCTCAAAAGGAGAGATTGATGCGCAGGACAAGGTGAAGCGTCCACGCCCGCACATACCACGTACCACACACCCCGTATAGCATACCACTACCACTTCGGAGGGGGGTCAGGCTCTGCGCTGTGGCGAGCCGGCGCTCTCAGGGGGCCGCGCTCTTCGCCTGGCGCAGCTTCCGCCAACGATGCCGCGAGTGAAGGTGCATGGGTGCGGGCAGTGGCTTCTATACCATGCCTTTGACTAGGGCACGCGTGATGTTGACTGTCACTGAACGGCGCTATTCCGGGCTGTTTCGGCCATATCAGCGTAAGGCTGAATTGAGTTCAGAGTTGCGCTACGTGCACTGTTGTGGCTGTGTGAGTGTGAGAAGGTGATGATGCGCATCGCTTGTCGGCACGAGGTTGCCTTCTTCTTGTGGTACCACCTGCAAAAGGCTTGACGCCGGCGGAGGTGGTGGGTCCCCGCAGACGGGTCGCACGGCGCTGTTTTGGGCAGTGCAGTTTGGCAATCTCGAGCTGGCCCGGGAACTACTGGAGGGAGGTGCCAGTATGGAGGCCGCTATTGATACGGTGCGTGGCGCTCGTTTTGATCACTGTTGTTAGGGCCGCGAGCACGGCAGGTCGGGCATCTGCATGGGTTCACGCGGTAAAACACGGCTGTGGGGCACATGCGACGTAGAGAGGCTCCGGCTGAGAGGGCGTGTGCTTCGGGGAGGGGGGCGGCTGGTCGCCACGCAGAACAACTGGACCTGCCTGCACCAGGCGACCCTAATGGGCGAGGCCGGCATGGTGGATCTGCTGATACTGCACGGGGCCCAAGTGACCGCGCGCGATTCCTCGGTATGCATGCCTCGCTGCCCTCCTGCAGCTGGTGGGTAGGCTTGTGGAGGCTGGTCATGACGTACTGCTTCATGGGTCAAGGTGGTCGCCATGCCCGAGTGTGCCGCTCGCTGTTCCGATACCCATGCGTGCGTAAGGCTCCATCCACTCGTTGAGTTGTGTGCGGCGGTGTGTGCGTGTTCTTCCCCAGGATGGCCGCACCCCGATGCACCTCGCCCTCGCCCACAAACCGCACCCTGACCAAGAGGTGGTGCTCAACCTGGCAAGGGCAGGCGGTGCCAATATGGTCATGCATGACGAGGTGGATGTTGCCTTCCCTGGAACTCAACAACTTTGTCTCCGGGGTGTGCTCTCCGGTAAGAACCGCGGGATAGACGGACGGTGCCGGTGAGGGGCGGAGGGGGTGGCGTGTGTCCTGCCCACAGGGAGGGCATACACCTCTGCACGTGGCTGTACTTGGAGGGCACACGGCAACGGTGGAGGCCCTCCGCCAGGCAGGCGCTAACCTGGAGGCTCGTGATGTGGTGAGCTGAGCCGCCCGGCCCTCCCGGCGCGATCCTGCCATCCTTTGGTATGACCACGAGAGCAATGCAGTGGCATGAGCGCAGGTGTTGTGTGCAGTAGACGGCCTTGAAATGGGATGTCAAGAGCCGGCGAGGGGCGGAGGGGGTGGCGTGTGTCCTGCCCACAGGCTGAGCGTACACCTCTGCACATGGCTGCACAAGGAGGGCACACGGCAACGGTGGAGGCCCTCCGCCAGGCAGGCGCTAACCTGGACGCTAGTGATAGGGTGAGCTGAGCCGCCCGGCCCTCCCGGCGCGATCCTGCCATCCTTTGGTATGACCACGAGAGCAATGCAGTGGCATGAGCGGAGGTGTTGTGTGCAGTAGACGGCCTTGAAATGGGATGTCAAGAGCCGGCGAGGGGCGGAGGGGATGGCGTGTGTCCTGCCCACAGTTTGGGTTGACACCTCTGCACCTGGCTGCAGAAGGAGGGCACACGGCAACGGTGGAGGCCCTCTGCCAGGCAGGCGCTGACCTGGAGGCTCGTGATGGGGTGAGCTGAGCCGCCCGGCCCTCCCGGCGCGATCCTGCCATCCTTTGGTATGACCACGAGAGCAATGCAGTGGCATGAGCGGAGGTGTTGTGTGCAGTAGACGGCCTTGAAATGGGATGTCAAGAGCCGGCGAGGGGCGGAGGGGGTGGCGTGTGTCTCGCCCACAGTTTGGGCATACACCACTGCACATGGCTGCAGAAGGAGGGCACACGGCAACGGTGGAGGCCCTCTGCCAGGCAGGCGCTAACCTGGAGGCTAGTGTTATGGTGAGCTGAGCCGCCGGGCCCTCCCGGCGCGATCCTGCCATCCTTTGGTATGACCACGAGAGCAATGCAGTGGCATGAGCGGAGGTGTTGTGTGCAGTAGACGGCCTTGAAATGGGATGTCAAGAGCCGGCGAGGGGCGGAGGGGGTGGCGTGTGTCCTGCCCACAGGCTGGGCATACACCTCTGCACATGGCTGCTGAAGGAGGGCACACGGCAACGGTGGAGGCCCTCCGCCAGGCAGGCGCTAACCTGGAGGCTCGTGATGGGGTGAGCTGAGCCGCCCGGGCCCTCCCGGCGCGATCCTGCCATCCTTTGGTATGACCACGAGAGCAATGCAGTGGCATGAGCGGAGGTGTTGTGTGCAGTAGACGGCCTTGAAATGGGATGTCAAGAGCCGGCGAGGGGCGGAGGGGGTGACGTGTGTCCTGCCCACAGGATGAGCGTACACCACTGCACATGGCTGCAGAAGGAGGGCACACGGCAACGGTGGAGGCCCTTTGCCAGGCAGGCGCTAACCTGGAGGCTCGTTATAGGGTGAGCTGAGCCGCCCGGCCCTCCCGGTGCGATCCTGCCATCCTTTGGTATGACCACGAGAGCGACGCAGTGGCATGAGCGGAGGCGTTGTGTGCAGTAGACGGCCTTGAAATGGGATGTCAAGAGCCGGCGAGGGGCGGAGGGGGTGGCGTGTGTCCTGCCCACAGGCTGAGCGTACACCTCTGCACGTGGCTGTACTTGGAGGGCACACGGCAACGGTGGAGGCCCTCCGCCAGGCAGGCGCTAACCTGGAGGCTCGTGATAGGGTGAGCTGAGCCGCCCGGCCCTCCCGGCGCGATCCTGCCATCCTTTGGTATGACCACGAGAGCAATGCAGTGGCATGAGCGCAGGTGTTGTGTGCAGCAGATGGCCTTGAAATGGGATGTCAAGAGCCGGCGAGGGGCGGAGGGGGTGGCGTGTGTCCTGCCCACAGTTAGGGCTTACACCTCTGCACATGGCTGCACTTGGAGGGCACACGGCAACGGTGGAGGCCCTCCGCCAGGCAGGCGCCAACCTGGAGGCTCGTGATGGGGTGAGCTGAGCCGCCCGGCCCTCCCGGCGCGATCCTGCCATCCTTTGGTATGACCACGAGAGCAATGCAGTGGCATGAGCGGAGGCGTTGTGTGCAGTAGACGGCCTTGAAATGGGATGTCAAGAGCCGGCGAGGGGCGGAGGGGGTGACGTGTGTCCTGCCCACAGGATGAGCGTACACCACTGCACATGGCTGCAGAAGGAGGGCACACGGCAACGGTGGAGGCCCTTTGCCAGGCAGGCGCTAACCTGGAGGCTCGTTATAGGGTGAGCTGAGCCGCCCGGCCCTCCCGGTGCGATCCTGCCATCCTTTGGTATGACCACGAGAGCGACGCAGTGGCATGAGCGGAGGCGTTGTGTGCAGTAGACGGCCTTGAAATGGGATGTCAAGAGCCGGCGAGGGGCGGAGGGGGTGGCGTGTGTCCTGCCCACAGGCTGAGCGTACACCTCTGCACATGGCTGCACTTGGAGGGCACACGGCAACGGTGGAGGCCCTCCGCCAGGCAGGCGCCAACCTGGAGGCTCGTGATAGGGTGAGCTGAGCCGCCCGGCCCTCCCGGCGCGATCCTGCCATCCTTTGGTATGACCACGAGAGCAATGCAGTGGCATGAGCGGAGGTGTTGTGTGCAGTAGACGGCCTTGAAATGGGATGTCAAGAGCCGGCGAGGGGCGGAGGGGGTGGCGTGTGTCCTGCCCACAGTTAGGGCTTACACCTCTGCACCTGGCTGTACGAAGAGGGCACACGGCAACGGTGGAGGCCCTCCGCCAGGCAAGCGCTTGACCTCTGTACATCACCTAGCACTCCACCGCCGTATTGAACACCTTGAACACCCCACATTCGCAAGACCCCACATTCACAGGGCATGATGTTTACCTGAAGTGGTCATTTACTCACCTGGAACAAAGCCTAAATGGAAAAGTGATACGTTCAGTTCGGACATTTCGCAGCTTGCATTTCGGAGTGCTGACGTGGAAATCGCCTTTTTCTGGCTGGTGTACTGTATTTTTTTAAAACACATTTTTCAACTCCTGCAGATATAACAAATCTGAATTTGAATTTCGATAAAGCATCCGCCGTAAGCGTTTTTATTCCAGATATCAATGATGTAATAAAACAACAAATACATGATCATACCTTACGAATCAAATTTCATAAGTTACGCCAATATTGCGCAACAATTCACGAACAAGTAATAATGGACAGCTTTGCTCTAATATTTGATGACCCGATATTTATTTACCGAATTATTTCGGTACGGAACGATTACGTTGGATAATTTTTCCTTACGGCGCAGTTCGGGCGCATACATTTCAATCTGCGCCAATTCAATATATCAAGTTGGGGCGCGACCCACCAAAAGCTTGCTGTTCGTACACTTCGGACGCCGTAGGTGGGGATCACGGCCATGGGACGGACGGTGAATACAATTTCTGCGATTCACCTCGGACAGCTTTTTATACTTTGTACCGGGCCGTCCGCGGAACGAATGTGCCCGTTTTCCTCAAAAGCGTAAACGTTTGTGCAAGTATTTCGTATTGTGCAACACGCCCGTCGCCAAAATTGCGCTACACGTGTAGAGCCATGAACATCTCACGCATGTCAGATACCGTGCTCTGTTTGACATCTTTGTAATTGTTGCACCGCACATAAAAAAAAGTATGATTGGACCCTCTCTTGGCTCAAACACAAGTATGGTTGCACCCCCTCTTGGCTCAGACACATGTATGTCTAGACCCTCTCTTGGCTCAAACACAAGTATGGTTGGACCCTCTCTTGGCGCAGACACAAGTAAGGTTTGATCCTCTGACTCGGACACAAGTATGGTTGGACCCCTCTCTTGGCTCAGACACAAGTATGGTTGGACCCTCTCTTGGCTCAAACACATGTATGGTTGGACCCTCTCTTGGCTCAGCCACGCGTATGGTTGGACCCTCTCTTGGCTCAAGCACAAGTATGGTTGGACCCTCTCCTGGCTCAGACACAAGTATGGTTGGACCCTCTCTTGGCTCAGGCACACCATGGTTGGACCCTCTCTTGGCTCAAACACACGTATGGCTGGACCATCTCTTGGCTCAGACACAAGTATGGTTAGACCCTCTCTTGGCTCAAACACAAGTATGGTTGGACCCTCTCTTAGCTCAGGCACAAATGCACGCTGTGTGGGTGCAAAGGATTCGCAGCAACGGTGGGGAGGGTGTGCCGGTGGAGCGCCCGCCTACCGAGGGCGAAGCCGAGTCGGAGGTGAAGCCACAGGTGAGCTTGTGCCATCGACCACTTGTGCGGGTGAAGACATAATGGCGGGGACAGGCACTGCTTGCGTTCAGTTTTGCCGCGTGCGTCGATTATGAAGTGCGTCAATTATGAAGTGCGTCTACCGTGTGTCGATGCTGCGCGCGGCCGAAGGCATTCTCGGAAATGTAAGGCGGCAGGAAGGAACTGTGTGGCGTGCTTTAGGCGGCTAGCGAGGGGCCCATTACGGCGCAAGAGCTGGCAGCATATCTGAATGGAAACACGGAGACGACGGTGAAAGATCTGCTGCACTTCAAGAAGCGAATCAAGAAGGTCCGCGCCTCCCTGTGAGATGTGCGTCACACGTAATGCTGGTTGGGATCGCTTGCAGGAACTTGCTGCGCCCCTTGATGTGGGGTGCCCATTGACTGCCCCACTGAGGCAATGTGCACACGTGGCTATGGTGGAGGGCTGGCTGCAGAGCTGGCAAAGTGCTATAACTCGCGATTGCAGCTTTGTATGAGACGGGACTGAGAGGGGGTAGCGGGGGTATGGTGGCTCGTGCAGCAAGGACAGAATGAGTTTCGTACGATTATGGCGCAAGTGGCGACCATCAAACCGATCAGAGACTGTAAAACAATAGTGCAGTTGAAGTGACCAGTCTGCAGGGACAAAATGATCTGTCAGACTATTGCACAAAATTTGACAGTGACTGTGAGCTTTGCTTGCAACGGGTTCTGCCTTTCATTATATATGTGGGTGATGCCTCTCTGGCTTGGACACCGAGCAAGCTCTCGTTGTAAATCGCTTGTTGTTGTAATTATAGCTTCGGAAGCTCCTGTGGTGCCTTTTTTACGGGCAGTGGCTCTTGAGGATGACTGCAGACTTGCCTGCCTTTGCTACAAGCAGAGGCAGGTTGGCATCCACGTTTTACATGTTCCCTGGATTCTGCACTTCGATGCAAGCATGTGTGGATTGCTTCGATGCATTGTTTGTGCCGGTAGTATTTGCCGGACATGCTGTTGCATGCGGCATCCAAGATAGGACCGTGATATGCGTGTGCATTGCACTTGGGTTTCCGCTTTCAATTGAACACGGGCAGGAGCACAAGCATGGATCCCTTCCATGGGGAACCTGCAGCGCAGCACTGATGAGGTCCCGACTACCCTGCATATTTCTTTTACTAGGATGTGTGTGGCTTATCTTTGGACCGATTCATTTGGCACCACGTAGTAGCCACAGAACTCGAACTGTGCATGCAGCTTAAGAAAAAAACCTCTATTGGCCGAACGCCATGCTGATATAGATATGGTCCGATTTCCGATGTTCTACTTGTAATGACCACACTGAATCTCCAATTTATAAAATCCCGAAACTCTTAAAATTCTCCGAACCCTAACAGCCACCAGTACAAGCCGGTACCCTCCGATAGCCAATACCCACGTCACCGAATATCACCCCGTAACTTCCTTGCATTTGCCCGTATGTAGTCCTTGTAAGCAGTACATATATGCCTTCCAGTATAAGCGTGTACAATATGTAACAATATGTCCCAGTATATATCTATAAGTATGGATAGTACCTGCCAGTACTTTATGTATGACTTATATAGTACTGGCCAGTGCACGGCTTGCATGTACTTGCTTGAAAGTGCAAACAATCGCCTGTGCGTGTCTGTAAATTTAATAGGGGGCATGTACTCCTTCTGGAAATGTGGCACGTCATAGAGATATGGTGCAATCCAGGATGGTGTGCAAATGAGGTTAAATATGAGTTGCATGAAGCCAATGGGGTTGCCTTGAAGTCCCTACAAATTATTGGCCTGTCCGCACGCGTGGAAAACCGTCCGTCTGACGTGTGGATGGCATGCGGACGCCGTATGGACGCTTTTTTTTGCTAAATCCACACGTGTGAAATTGTCTAATTTGTAAAAGTGATGTTCATACGGTGTCCATACGATAAATCCACACGTCGTTCATACGTGCGCTTCCGTGTGGACGACGTATGCTAGTTTACCTGATTTTATTACGCGTGTGGACGCTCCGTACACTGCCCGACCGTATGGATAGGTGCCGTCCATACGTATGAACCACTGGAAATTGTTGTCCACACGTGCGGACAGCGAGAATGCCGCTTCTACCCCTCCTCAGCCATATGGACACCATGGGGACGTGTCCCTGGACCGTACCGACGCGTACGGACGACGTGTGGACGGGCGTATGGACAGTGTGAGGCCCGTGCCGTGCCACTCGTTTGCGCTTGTCCGCACGTGTGGACAGCCATTGCACCCGGGCCTGGGTGTACCCGAGCACTGCTTGCCCCCTCATCAGCCATGTGGACACCATGTGGACGTGTCCCTGGACGTACCGATGCGTACGGACGACGTGTGGACGGGCGTATGGACAGTGTGAGGCCCGTGCCGTGCCACTATTGTGCGCTTGTCCGCACGTGTGGACAGCCATTGCACCCGGGCCTGGGTGTACCCGAGCATTTCCTGCCCCTTCATCAGCCACATGGACACCATGGGGGCGTGTCCCTGGGTCGTACCGACGCGTACGGACGACGTGTGGACGGGCGTATGGACAGTGTGAGGCCCGTGCCGTGCCACTCGTTTGCGCTTGTCCGCACGTGTGGACAGCCATTGCACCCGGGCCTGGGTGTACCCGAGCATTTCCTGCCCCTTGATCAGCCACATGGACACCATGGGGGCGTGTCCCTGGGCCGTACCGACGCGTACGGACGACGTGTGGACGGGCGTATGGACATTGTGAGGCCCGTGCTGCGCCACTCGTTTGCGCTTGTCCGCACGTGTGGACAGCCATTGCACCCGGGTCTGGGTGTGCCCGAGCGTTGCTTGCCCCTTCATCAGCCATATATATATGGGCACCATGGGGGCGTGTCAACGAACGAACCCATGCGTACGGACGACGTGTGGACAGACGTATGGACGATCGGAATTCGCCAATCCATACGTATGGACGTCAAAATTGGAGTTTGTTGAAACACGCGTGTGGACACATACATCCGCGCGTGTGGATAAGGGTTTACCCGCATGGATTAGCGGAATCGTGCGTGTGAATACAGGTGTCCGTGCACATACGGTTTATTTACATATATAATACATCGTGTATCATCCGCAATCATCTGAATCAGATGAACTACTACGGTCATCCTCGCTACTACTGTTATCATCGATTTCACGGAAGAAATCCGCCTTGCGATCCAACACAACTTGCAAGCAATCAGTTCGTCGTCGAATGGCCAAAGGGACAACATTTCCTTTGTACCGGGCAAGCCAAGCCGGCATGAAAGGAACATCCTGAATTACCACTTGATTCTCAATGCTGTTTGCGCGAACGAATGGCTGAGACACGTCCCATGGCATGTCTTTGCGCAGGTAAATGTTCTTGCTGATGTCGTCCGCAAGCGCAGCCGCCTTTGGGTACCAACGGGCCTTCAACAGAAAGATCTCGTGACCGGGAAGATCAAGCTTGACGATCTTCATGATTTCCCCATACCTATCTTCATCGTCATCGTCCGGTATCTCGCCTGTAAGAAGTTGGGCTGGAGTTGGCACTCCCGGACTTCGAAAGATGCTCTTGAAATACCGTTGACAACTCTTCAAACCAATGTCGCTGTTGTGCACTCGGAAATCTTCACGCCCAATCTTGATGCTAGGATACTCCGTCCACGGGGCGATGCCGGCTAAGGCGAAGGCCTGCTCCTCCTCGGTGAAAGGCTGAATCTGCAAAGTTGCTGGGCACCTCCTCCACGTGTCTGGTTGTAGAAACGCCGGAACCACATCATTCGGCATCGGCCTTCGACGACCCGCCCGTCGGTTGCGACGATTCCGTTGCACACGGTTCCTGCATTCGCAAGGTACACACGGGTGGACTCAATGTTCCGTACGTTGGCATACGGTGTCCGTACGTCGTCCGAATGTCGTCCACATGGCATTCGCACAGTTTGCAGTCATGCACATAAGTTGGTACCTGTTGAATGCGCCGAGTCTGTCGTCGAACTTTTTGCACAGAGTTTCGTACGTTTACGATGTCCATGCGTCGTCCATATGCCGTCCTTACGGGATTACATACGGTGTCCGCACGTGCGATTATGATGTCCATGCGCTATTCATACGCTGTCCTTACGGTGGTCCATACGATGTCCACGTCCGGTTACGATGTCCATGCGACGTCCATACGTTGTCCTTATGGGAGTCCATATGCCGTCCGCACGCACGTTTACGATGTCCATGCGCCGTCCATATGCCGTCCTTGCGGGATTACATACGGTGTCCGCACGTGCGATTGTGATGTTCATGCGCTATCCATACGTTGTCCTTACGGTGGTCCATACGTTGTCCGCACGTCCGGTTACGATGTCCATATGCTATCCATACGGGTTTCCATACGGTGTCCACGCGTCGTGCGGGGGGGGGAGTGGGTCCCCTGAGTTGTGCGTGCAGTGGGCGGCGTAGTGAGTGGTGGGATGCGGTGGTGTGCATCCCACACGTCGACTGGATATGGATGAAGAGACTTTACACGGCAACGATGGCTGGTGGCCGCTTGGAGGAATGACAAGAAGAATCATCACAAATCGTGGAGGTTGTCATGAGAAACCCGAAATAAACTAGCTATATGAGGGTGGGAAAAGAGACGGTACGACACCTGCCATAAGGCAGCAGCTGAAGAAAAATGGCTGCGGATAACATTACCAGAGTGAGGAGTGGCGGCTTATGCCGCCAAGTTATTACTGCGGGAAGATTGTCTGAGAGGGGCGCGTGTCGCAGTGTCATCATCATAACGTGTGACACTGCGACCGCAACTACGATGCTTCAGGTTGAGTGACACAATGAGTCACCTACTACTAGATACTACTATAGGGTACCTGATATTGTAACAGACTATTGGGGATAGGTGAACCAGTATGCATGTTTTTAGACGGTGTTTTTCTGTTACTATTCTCGGTTTATAGACGACGGGTGACCTGCCACGTCATCATAACGCGCAGTGTAATGCAGACACGTGGCAGCCACGTAGGTTGCGATATGCGTTTATGCGGTACGGTATGCCTTCATTATGCGGTTTGCCATTGTGGTTCGAGTGATCATCGAGCAATCAACGGAGAGAGATGTCTTTTTTGGATTGGGTGTGTTCATAAATACAAGCCCCGCGTCAAAAAACGCGGCTATACAACTATCATCACACGGGTATTGTTGCATGAACGGTGTATATTCGTTTAATTACAAGTAGAATGTTTGCTAGTGTTAGTAGTGTTACAATATATATATGTCGCAAAAGCCATAAGTCAGCTGGTCGTACAACATATCATAGCGTTACTATTACATTGCAAAGTACGTAAGTTGCTACCAGGCAAGCGATCTCGAATTAGTTCATTCCACGCCTTTCAGGCGCCGGAAAGTAATGGTCGACTAATCTATCAGCTCCCAGTATACTCCGTCTTCGTCGTCCATTGCTTCCTCGCACATGAATATTTCGTAAGAACAACGCATACACGCGAAATGTTCGGTATGCTCATTTATCGCAACAAGATGCGAACCAGCATTAAACCATATGCGAACGTTTGCAGGAAGGTCACAATAATCGCATTTCATGACGAGTTTGCCTGAGCGTGGTCAGTTGTTAGTTGCTAGTGTCAAGCTGGGGTGGCACGATGGTGAGCGTAAGCAGCAAATGAAGGCTAAGTAAGAGGTATTGAGCTTTATACCTGCTCAACTAAGGCAATCGCAACTGATACAGTACTCGTCGAAAGGTGTCGTTTCGTCATTCTGGTACCAACAGACCAATAGGCGTACAACGTCGACTGGAATAACCATTAATCGCGGAGTCATCCACGCTTCACCCCGTGCATATTCAGCGCGATCGGGATAGCTTTCTGGCTCTACCAATTCAAAAAACAGATAAAACCGAGTTCGTCGGGTAAAGCGCCACATAGCCATTATCAGATCATGCCTGTGAGGCATCGGCGGGCGGCGGACAGGGCGGTTTGCCATCGTTGTCAAAGTCCACTGGTGCAAATTGCATTCGGGGCATGGTCCGTGCACCATCACATGGCGATGAATGGCATCTACATCGATACTGGCACGATTCCGATGCACACCGAACCTTAACACTGAAGGCATCACGAGTTTGCAGAGGCGCGTCGCTCACTCTCTGGTAGGAGGTGGCAGGGGTGGCACGATGGTGAGCGTAAGCAGCAAATGAAGGCTAAGTAAGAGGTATTGAGCTTTTATACCTTAGTCGGAGTGGGAGTCGGACAGCAACTGTGGGACTTCGGTATCCTGCCAGAACTCGCAATCCGCGCCAATCTTGGGCCAACATTTGTCCGCGCCAATCTTATCTTGGCCAATCTTGTGATTGTTGGTTTCATCCTATTGGTTTGCGGCATTCACCTTGAGAGGCCCAAGCCCTCCTTGGCAATCTTTAAATCGCTTGAGGCCTTTAGGAGGATCATTTTCCATTTCTTCCTGGAAGACACACCGCTTCATCTTTGCATTATCAAGAATGGCGGATACCCATTACGTCCTGTTTGGGATTGTTCTTCCTTACATTCGGGAAATGCGTCAACTGCGTGAGGAATACTTTGTGCAGGCATGGGTCGAAGAACGTTTCTTGTGGGCGTTGGAAGAACAAGTTTTGACGTTTTCGGGCATGTTTGGTGATGTTTGGATGCCTGTAACTTTGGCTCACTATTTCTATGAATTGCGTGATCTGCTCGAAGTCGATTGGGGGGATGTTCGTGATTGGGGAAATTTCTTGCAGATATTCCCTACCTCCAACTTTGAAGCCCCATATTACGATGATGAAGGGTTCCATTGGCAAGGACCTGGCATGTCAAACAACTTCAGATTCCGGCTAGACTACATCGATTTCGACGACTTCGAAAAACGGTGGCTTCGTGAATATCATTGGGCCTGGTACAAAGGTTTTTACAACGAGCATGCAGATCCTCAATGGATCTACCCGTCGCGGTACGAGTTGTCTATGAGGCCTGCCTGCAGTCGATGCCGACGCATTGATATGGATCTTACCCATATTGGCGACGGGTACATCTGCACTGACCTTGTCGACTGTCGGCGGATGACTCGTCTTGATTTGAATTGATGGTCGAATCTCAATCGGTGGCTTTAGCCACCACCCATCTATTCTAGAAAACAATTCTTCTCGATGCGGGCAACAAAAATATCATAAGTCACGTGTATGGTACAAGCAATGGTATAAGAACCCCGATCTTCACATTTTTTATAATCATTGTATGTTACATTATTACATTATTACATTATTACATTATTACATTATTACATTATTCAAGAACTGTGCTTTGAGAACCGCAATCATGGCAACAAGCCCAGGTGTATAAGCGAGCTTAAAATATATTGTCATCTCCATCATAGGTAACTTGATTGCGAAACCAGCCGTTGCACCAGGCCATGATCGCTTGCAACGACACGGAAACGAAAGTACACATTTTAATGCTTCCGGTAACAGATGGTCCTGCAAAGGCAAATGAATGACAGGAGTTATGCGTCAGAAACTCGAGATCACGACGACATTATGACCGCACAGAGGTCACCTATAGAAGTGTTGCTAGCATTTCGAAGTACAATCGAGGTCTTACTGACAACACCTTCGACTAGACGTGAAGAATTACAATCGCTGACCGTCTACACGGATGTGCCCGACAAGTGCGAGATCTATATAATATGGGACCCAAGAGAGTGAGAGGTCTTAGTTCTTAGGTCCCATAAGGGAGTGGCGAGCATAGCACAGTTCCAGATGCTGTGATGATATGTGGGCTTCCAAAAGTCGAGATTATTCAAAGCGAAGGCGTGCCGCTGCAGCCTATCTTCAAACTTAGAGATTTCGAATTTTGAAGATAGGCTGCAGC